>VDFB02294406.1:0-73361 GCA_007258455.2 Sequoia sempervirens | reverse complement strand
ATTCAAAATGTTAGATAGGTAATGAACTTTTGAAAATGAGTCATTACCTGTCTTGGTACATGCTGAAGACACCACTGGTGTGTATCATGTCATAAGTTCTGGGATATGTTGAAAAAGTCTCACACCTGCAATCCAAAAGCATGCACTTGTCATACCATCCAAATAGGCTTAATAGGAAATTTTTAGCGTCTGCTTAGATCAAACAGCAAAATTTTTTCAATTTGGGAGCTGTTTCAGTTCACATTTTCACCTTAATTTTAATTCTGAGATGTACCAAGGACAGATGATGGATACAATCTCAGAAAACAGTCACTAAAATGGTTCAGGGGATGAAGGCAGCGGGGTATTCTCCAGATTCAAGGCATGTACTGAATGATGTGGTGGAGGAAGAAAAAGAATTATTCCTCTGCCACCACAGTGGGAAGTTGGAAATTGCATTTGGATTATTAAACACGTCCCCTGGAACAACCATTAGAGTTGTCAAGAACCTCCAAGTATGCATCAAATGCCACACTGCAACTAAGTTCATCTCCAAGATTGCTGCAAGAAAAATTGTATGCGAACCGTTTCCATCATTTCAAACAGGAATACCAAGAAAGGCAAGAGAAATTACATTAATAAAATAGTCATGGAAATGGAGACGAAGAAGAGAAGTTGCCATTCTTGTCTCATTCATCACAGCAGACCTCACAGCATTGAACAGAATTTTCTCCAAATCTGGACAAGTATTTCTATAGAAACAAGGGAAAAAAGCAACCTGCAAAGAACAGTTTTTCTCTATCCCTCTGTATAGTGAAGCTTGCTGCGTATGTAACCTGGAGGTGTGGCAACCAATGTCCTACAGACCAGCCCCGTTTCTCCGCATGCAGTGAAAATTCCTAAGTGCAGGACGCCTGTTTTCACTACCCCGGGACTCGGTAAAAAACTTTTTAAATCTCCATTGCTAGCAACTGTCCCTGCTAAAAACAGACACGTTTCTTTTGTTATAGGTTTTCGTGCATTCTCTTGCCTCGTAAGTCTACATTTGCTTCTGACAATCCAATGAGAATGGAGATAAACTGTATTTTTTTTAATTATGCTTAAAAATTATTAGTTTGCACTATTAAAATATAAGAAACATAAGAACAGAATTGTTTGAATTAATATTTATGTTTTTGATTGGCTGAGCTGCAAAAATTTAATCACCAGTTAACACTTGAGCCTCCGCTATAGTTCCCGGCAGGAACTAATAAAAAATGTTAATCATGATTTACTATGGAACATTCTAAAAATAAATTTTGTTAATTTACATATTAGATATTTCCTGGGCATTTTTGTTATGGACAACTGCAGTGCATAGGAAATTCTATAGAGGTATTTTCCTACTTCTGTATAACATGGGTTCACTGTTGCAGAATGCCATGATTGTGAATGCACAAGGAATTGCTTTATTCAAATGGATTCTTATCTCTTTTAATTGATGCACAATTAAATAAATTATGAATTGCAAATGCAGCTCGAGGCAAGGTATGGAGGATCATATGCTCTCACCATAACTATACTTTCAAATGAGGAGAACGAGGTGGAAAAGTTGGTACAGAGTTTATCTAGAAATGCAAGGAAAGTGTACAGTCTTTCTGGCACACAGAAATTTGAACTACCAAAACTGGACATAAAAATTACTAACATTTTTCGGACCATAGGGCATGCCAAAGATTACCTCGCCATTCAAGCTTGGGGTGTTGCTGATACAACTCTAGAAGATGTGTTTATTAAAGTTAGCACGCGAGTGTCAATGATCAGTAGCTATTTTTTCATGATCATTGTCACCAATATTTAGAGCAATGAATAAAAGACATTTCTTTCAATATAACAGCTATAAGTTATGCATCAGATTTGTTGTATCAATTCAGTACTGGGAGTAAGATATAATTCAAATATCATCAATATGTGTGTTCGTCAGTTTAGTAAACTATTATTCCTGTATATGTTCTCCCATATTTTAGGTGAGAAATTTTCATTTTGTAAGCCTGTGACTTGTCATATAAAATGTATCCGTTTACGTAACCTTTCTTGTGTGTATATAGATCTACCTGGTGAATATTTTATTTGACTTTAATTTGTTTTAGCTATCTACACTGAAAAATAATGAGCTGTATTTGGAAATAAATAATTTTGTGTTTCATAGGAATTTATTATACCTTCAGGCTATTGACCGAGGTCCTAATTTATTGATTAAAACTCGTATGTTTAATCCCTGATGAGCATTGAAATATAGAGTGCTTACCTAAGGTTTCCCTAGTCGAGTTTTCTAGGATATGGTAGATGGGAAATTGTTAGATCCCCAAATCTTTAAGTATACTTGTCTAACTTGGAATGTATCAAGTGGTGTGTTGGTGTTTTTGATTTGTCACTTTTATAACTACAAAATAGAATAGTGGATGAGGAAATCTTCTTTCCAAATTGGTAGGGGAAGTTCTTTGATTTAATCTATTCTATAATCTAAAATAAAAATAAACCTATTAATATGAACACTATACAATCTGTTTTTTAGATTTTGCATAAAGATAAAATAAATAAACAAATTTTACTTATTTATTTTTTTATCTTAGAAGTTAGAACATAAGACTTTGAAAAACTCTTATAATACAATGACTTTTTTCAATTTATGATAGTTAAAATATAAACAAGAATACTATCCAAAAGAACAAAATAGAAATCCTTTGGAATCATATCAATAATTTGATTTAAAAAAGAGAACATTACATATGGAATAACAATGATTAGAAGGTTTTGGACCCTTTCAAAACCTTGCTTACCTAATAAAAATCAATGATTTGAAGAAAAAGTAATAAGACAATTAATTGTTATTTACACATTCAAAACTACTTTGCAATCATGAACACCATAGTTATACAAAGTTGACATAGATCTTCTTTATTAATTGGCTTCTTTGAAATGTTACAATAAAGAGTTTCTAAATTTTAAATAGAAAAATGAGAAGCTTCAATTTTCCATTCATTGCACAAAAATATTTAAACAAGTTAATCTAATTTCAAATATGGATAACAATTTTTGTTGTGTAAGTTTGACATCAACTCTTATTACATTGTAAGTGCAAATGACATTCAAAGTAGCTTTTTAAGCAAAAGAAAAAATGGATTGAAATTAATTCTATCTTTATCTTGCAAAAATCACCTAAAATTACTTTATTTCCATTTTTGCTTCTCATCTTGAGTGTCCATCTAAATCACATAAAATTAAAGATTTAAAATCATCACTTTTTCTCTTTTATGTCACTTAATATTTCTTCCACTCTTCATTTGAGTGCATATATTAACTTGGGTGTCACTTTTTCTTTGTTTCTATTTCCATTTTGACAAAGAAAAGGTGGTATTTTCATCTCTAGAAGAATTTAGGCACTTAATTGTTTTTTTAATTATGATTCTCATTCTTAATGGACGCCAAATTAGGAATTTCATGCCTCAAATGCCAAAGGCAGAAGTTGCCCTCATCGAGTTCCCCAATGGACACCAAATCCGAAATTCCTTGCCATGAATGCCAAAAATTGAATATTTTATAGTGTAATACCTAAAATGAACAAGACATGAGTGGTTGAAGTATTTTTTATGAGTTTTTGAAAGATTTCATATAAAATTTTAATATTCTATTAAAATTGCCCCATTTTGTATTCTTGAATGTCGCACCATAAAGACTTTGATGAGTTTTCGATCATTTTAATACCTCCTGAAATCATTTTCACGTAATGAAGCATGAATTTGTACTATTGACCTTCTATCACTTTTGGCCAATAATGTAGAAAAATAGAATTTAAAGAAAAACATAGAAAGTATTTTTGTGTTTGTCTCTTCATAATGAAAAAATAAAAAAAAAATTTATTTTTTTCATAAAAAGTTTGTGATTTTCATACTTATTTCCTCAATTCATGATATAGCAAAAAATATTGTTTTCTAAAAATAGAAACTTTGATCTTTGACTTAATTGAAACTGTATGTCTTGAAATTTGGACCCTTTGAACTAACAACTTTATGTCTGAAAGATGATTATTGTATATGATTTTCTTTTTAATGTGTTAGAGAATATTTTCTTTAACCTTAATCCTTCCCACATGTGTCTAGTATCTACCATTATAGTATTTCTTTGAGCTCCACTTTTTCATTCCTTGCTAGTATTGGAGTCTCTTTTAAGATTCATAGCTTGATAATATTTTTGGTGAGCAATAAACATACATCATTACTAGATTGAAACAAATTAATAGCTAAGGACTTACCACCTTGATAAAGGTAACATAGTTGGCATTGATGTGACAAGAATGACTTTAACATTTGGCTACAAATATGATTACAATTTTTATGGGGATAACAAATTTGGGAACCAACAAGGGCTCTTTTGTGGGACTAAGAGATAATTAAGTCATAGGAGAACTTCATAATCTCCACCAACTATAAAGAGTTGAGTTGAAATTATATTTGGAGGGGTAATAAAACACTTAAAGTAGGTAATAGCCACCAAGAAGTTTAATTTAATTAACTAAATATTAATTTGTCTTGAATAATATATTTTGAACGTTTGTATTTAATTAATTATTTATTTATTAAAGGGATGGATAAAATATTAAATAAAATTACTATGGAGAAAAGTATCTAATAATAAAATATTACAAGGTGGTGAAGTATAAAAGGTGGTGAAAAAGAATTCATAGGTATCTTTGGAAAAAACATTATAAGGATTTTGGAGAGTTTGACTTTCAAAATTTATAAAGAAAACCCTCGGGTTTTAGAGTGGATTGAACGAAAACTCAATTTCATCAATTGACAGAAATTTGTGATATAACCCTCAGATTTTAGGATGGATTGAATGAAAACTCAATTCTATCAATTGATGGATTCATTCAGGATTTGCAGTGGCTTTCAATGAACAACTGATTGTTTTGTGAAAATTAAGCGCAACCTTGCTTTGTCCTGGCGTGGCAAAGACAACGCCTTCCTTAATAAGGCTAAGTGATTTATGATACACAAAATATCATCACACAACCGTTGCAAGGCATCCAACATGGAATAACAAGATAAAGGAAGTGGTTCTCTAACCTAAGCCTTAGCAGTGTTAATATGACCAAGCTTAATTCCAAACACTATACGGCGCATAACAAGGAAGTTGTGAATGCGATAAAATAATTCTATACTTATAATAAAACTTAAAAAAAATTCAAATGAAAAATTGGAAGCTGTGAAAATTGGTAAATCAAATGATTACATCATTATTAAACAAGAAGATAAAACACAAAATAAAAAATTTATGTTCATCAAATGATTTTTATATTGCAATATATTTAGTTTTATAAAGCTTGTTTTCTTATGAATAGCTTCTTATGAAAATAACTAACAACTAACTATCATTTATTCAAATTATTATCTTACATTTATTTATAAATTAATATTTACATGTTAATTTATTTATTATTATCTAAACTAATATCTATATATAAAATAAGTTATTGATGTAATATTTCAACATTTTCCCCTTTATTACATCAATATGAACAGAGGACAAAATACTACAAGGGCTGAACACAATAACCTTTTTAGGGACTTTGATGAAATGCCTCCACCAATTCTCCTCACTCACCCAAGAAACACCAAATTGATTTCATCAATGGATCTCCTAACTGTCAAACTTGTAATATGTGTGTGTGTGTGTGTGTGTGTGTGTGTGTGTGTGTGTGTGTGTGTGTGTGTGTGTGTGTGTGTGTGTAATATATATATATACACACAACATGAGAGAACATAAAATGTCCCCATCCTCCTTGCACAATGAGAGCACGAATTTCCTTTGAAAGTCCATATCTCCTTTGAGTGTGTCAAAATCTCTCATTCGGGGATAACTTTAAAAAATGCCCCCCTTGGCGAAAGTGTAAAATCTTGAGGAATCTTGTATACTTCCCGATAAAAATATTAATTTTATTGGTGAATTTTTTTCATTTTCTTAGGAAAAAAAATTACAATTGACAAATCTTTTCTAATCACTAGAAGTCTGCGGAAAATTCTGGAAAATTGCATTTTTTATTAAACCAATAAAATATTTTCATTGATGGGGGATGAGGTCCCCCAAATGTCGCCTCACTAGTTCATAGCTCCAGTCAAAAGTGTTCAAGGTGCTACCCCTTGTAGTGATTTATCAAGCAAAAAAAAAACATTTTAATTGGCAATTAAAACCTATTTTCAAACCAATATAATATTTTCATTGGTGAATTAAACTTGTTTTCAAAATAGAAAAAAAAATTGTTCGCGATCAAAACTTTTTTTCAAACCAAAAAAATATTTTCATTGGCGAATTAAACCTATTTCAATTGAATAAGAAAAAATATTGCGAATTAAACATAATCTCAAACTAATAAAAAAAATTTAGTGGCAAAATGTCAACTCAAATCAATATAACTACGACCGTTCGATGAATTTTCGATGGACGCATTTCGATGGACACATGTAGTTGCATTCTGGAAGTAAATATCTGAAGCACTAGACTTGTGAATTGAAAGCTCTAGAATAACACTAGAACTGTTTGATGTGGACATGTGGTGAGATCAAGCCTCATTGCTCATCACGGTAATGAACCCAATGGGTTAAAATATTTTGGCGATGAGTGATACAAGAACTTAAGTGGCAGAAATATGCACCTGCATAAATTTTGTTTTAAAATAGGAACTGCCTAGGAAGAATGTAGGACCAGGGCTTAAAAGCTTGAGAACATTTTACACAAATGATGTAAAGGCCAAACAAGGCTGAATTATCGACCTTACAAAATAATTAAATCTTCAGACCATAGTAATGAAGGAAATATGTGCAAAGGATATTCCATATTTGTAGCCAAATGTTAGCACAAATCAATATAACCATGACCGTTCGATGAGTTTTCGATGGATGGCTGTAGTTGCATTCTAGAAGTAAATCTTTGAAAAACTAGACTTGCAAATTGAAACCTTTGAAATAACACTAGAACCATTAGATGCAGATACATAGATGGTGGCAAGATCAAGGCTCATCGTTCATCGTGGTAATGAACTTGATGGGTTGAAGAATTTTGGTGATGAGCGATACAAGAACTTAAGTGGCAGAAATATGCACGTGCAAATTCAAACCTCTGGAATAACACTAGAACTGTTAGATTTCCAAAAATCAATGGTTGAAATTTTAATATTTTTTAAATAATTTAAAGTCATGACTCAACTTTTTTGAAATAATATTGTCACATCAACTTATCAAGTGGTGAATTAAATGTTAATTGTTGAGTATTTCACTAGTAGAATTTGGAAAATAAATGACTACATGACTAAAACTTTTAGTGACATGACTAAAAAATTTAGTCACGTGACTAACACTAATAGTATTTGGAAAATAAATAATTAATTTGGTCATTGGGTAAAATCACAACTAAATGACTAAATAAATGACTAATATTAGACAAATAAAATGACTAAATAAACAACAAAATAAACGTGGTCATGTTATTAAAATCTTGGCCATAGTTTTCATTTTAATAAACATACTCTAAAACCTTCGTCAAAACCTCATTTTTAATTGTAGCCCGCCATAATTAATAATAAAATGTTACAAATAAAATTACTAATAAATATTTTTTGTGGAATAAATATTTTGTTTTGTGGTGTCATCATATGAACACCAAAGTTTTTTCTAAATTGACGAAAAACCACCAAATTATAAAAATTAACGAAAACCATATGAGAACCTAAAAAACTAAAACCCAAAAACCTTGAAAAATTAAAAAATAAGGAAACGGAAGAGAAAAAACAAAAAATAAGAATAAACAACCAAATAATCTAAGAGGAAAAAGGGCCAATTTTTTTTTAATAAACATAATTTTCATTTTAATAAACATACTCTAAAACCTCCATGAAGACCTTATTTTCAATGTAGCTCGCCAAAATGGAGTAGTGAGTTGAAACCTTATTTTCAAGGTAGCCCACCAAAATGGAGAAGTAAAGCACGCCTGATTCTGGATTGCAACCTCTTCCCATTTTTCCGCATCAAACACAATTTGTGTTGAATCTTGTGGTAAGTCACTTTCCATAGTTTCAGTTAATTTTAATTTCCAAATTTGTACGTGGTCAGGCCATATGATCCATTCCTTTTAATAATTTTACTAGGTGCTTGTTGACTAACAGTGATTATCTTCTTTTTTAGACTAATTATGGAAAAACAGATCCATCTTGTGTTGCAGAAGGTAAGGATTTATATAGAGAACTTGGAATCAAGGTTTGTTTATTCTTTTCTTTTCCGTTATGAGATGTTAAAAGTGATATTTTCTTTTCGAAGTTTCCACTATCAAATTGCATAGTTCAGAGGAGAACTTACTTTTGTCTATAAAAATGATATTAAGGGACATTTAGATTGAGTTGTCTATACAAATTTCATAATTTGAACTCTTAAAATTAGCTTCCACTTTCTGAGGGGGCATGCAAATCACTTGTGAAGTTGAGTGAAAAAAATAGAGTAGCACGTAAAGAAAAAGGATGAACAATAATAAAGTGAAAAGTGGCTCTTCTTATATCAACCATGTAGAGTACAATGAAAGGAGTGTAGGGATGGTAGGGGTTTAACATTTATAGTGCAGTGGGATAGTAGTTTAGTTGTACAATAGATGTCATCCTACTCTGTTTGAGAACTCTTACTGAATTCCGAAAAATAGGGGTTCCCAAATGACGCCAACAACAAGAGTTGATTCATAGGCCCTATGAAAATCTCTAATATTTTGGCTCCCCTTTGATACTTTTCTGCATACTTACAGATTACATCTCCATGATTAATATGGAATAGAAGGGTTGAAAGGGCACATGTTAGTCTTTTCCATTTATTGGGAAATATAGAGTTTGAAGTGACTGAAAGAATCAAATGTAGCTCTTTACTCTAGATGCTTTATTCTCATTCGGTTATTAATATATCCAAATATAAACCATGATAACGTAAATTAGAACTAGAAGAAATCTCATGAAAACTACAAGAAGAGATCAGTGATTAGATGAGTCATGGAAATGAAACCAACTCCATAAGCCACAACAAACAAAATATGCAATGCAAATGAGAATACAGGCCTTCAAAGGAGTTTTCATGGATAAAGAATCATCCTCCCTTAGATCTCTTATGAGAATGCCTGAAAGCTCTTCAATTATCCACAATATCCACATGCTATGAGCTTTGATACAAAGATTGTGCATAGTTCTTCTCAGTTTATTCAATTTGGTGCTATAATTTTTATCTTGTGATTCAGGCTTCAAACCAACCCCTCTCATTAGTATTTGTCTTCTAGAACCGTCTAGAAGAGGGTAATCAAAATCAATACTGGAGTATCTGAAAGTTGAAGATCCTTTCCCTCAAATTGAAGCTTTGTTCTCAACAAACCAGAGCTGAGACAAGCCAAGAACTAGTGGAAGGGAAGTTGAATGAAAACTAAGAACAACTAAAAGCCTTCCTAAGAAAAGTGGCCTTTCCACTATAACTGTCGGTTCTAGTGTCTCCTTGTTCATTTTTTTTGGCATCTCATTTTTCATTTCTTGATAGAGAGCTTCTAAAAGATGTGCAAGATGTTCTTCAATCTCAACAATCAATGTTAAGATAAAATGGAACCATTGCTCTTGCAAATATGGTGCTAAATCATTTATTTTTGAAGGAGATTTATGTGCATGAAGAGAACTTAGGACTCGGTCTTCCAAAATATTCTTGGACCCCTCATCTATGGTATCTTTTATTTGACTAACCTCAGTCCAAAAAATAAGTGTTAAGGTGACCAAACCAATCTTCATCATTTGTCATCATAAATCTAAAACTCAACCTAGGTAAATTGACACTTTTTAGGCCCCCTCTCTTGACAAGCCAACCCTCACTAGTAGTTAATTTGTGCAAATGGGTTTCAACATCTTTGTAACTTGCCAAAGATGTAACTATGGCTTCAAGGCATTTACCAACCTTAACTCTCTCGCATAGATCTACAAATCCATCAACTATTATTTGTTTCATCCTACTAACAAATATGCTTTCCAAAAGTTCATCCCACTAACTATTTGAGTGGTTCAAAACAATCTCTCACACACATTAGCATAGAAACTCAACATTTGAACCAAAAACCATTTTTAGCCACTCCAAGATCCCTTCAAATGCATCCAAACTGTCCAATGTTTCTCTAATCAATGTCTCATTCTCTGCAAGTTCCTTGCCACTTTTCACAAGATCAAGCAAATACTTTTCCCCCAAGCCTATCTATAGAGAGAATATCATCTGCACATGTATTAAGCCATGCTAAGCAAGACTTTGATATAAATTCTCTCAACAAAATCATCATGGTAGCTTGTAGCATCTCTCTATGAGATTTCCACAACTGCACTTCATTGTATGGATTTGGAATCCCACCAAAAAATTGTGATTCAGGTGGCACTGCCAATAGAGTCTTATAAAAAAGAGGCAAATCATTTAAAACCTCCAAGAAGAGTTCCCCAGCCTGACATAGTGTTACCTGTATGACTCTTACCACATTACAGAAAATGGAACTGATTGCCCCCACCTTATTAGTCTATCGGTCGAGCGTGTCTTTTGGTTCCAGCGATGCATCGACGATTCTATTTTTTCATCGGCATGGGGATCTTCTATCGGTGGGACGAGGTCTCCTGTTCTCGCGATGGTCCGATGGGGATGTCACCTTTGACATCCCCATCAAACCATCGTGAGAACAGGAGACCTCGTCCTACCGATAGAAGATCCCCATGCCAATGAAAAAGTAGAACTGTCAATGCATCGCTAGAACCATTTAAGACACGTCCGGTCGATAGAACCCTTGGTGTGTGAAGTCTTCTAGCCATTTCTATCAAAATGAAGCAAATGGAGTTTAGGGGTTTTGTTTTAGATGATATGGAAAATTTTGTTTGGAACCAAATAGAGTTGAATGGGTGTTTCAAACTCAATCAAATCTTGTTTAAAATAGCCCAACATGAAGACAAGTGTACTTAGAAGATTGGGATTTCTTTTCTAATCATCATGATTTGGTTTTCAACATCCTTGTAACTTGCCAAAGATGTAACTATGGCTTCAAGGCATTTATGAACCTTAACTATAGTTGACCTCCACCCTCATGCTCTTGTTTCAATTTAGTTTCTTCCCAACCCTACAAATCATAGACTAATAAATTGTAAGCCTTGAAATCATGGAACAAAAAACTACAAGAGACGGAGCAAGCATACAACATTAAAATTGTGACTTGCAGTAGTAAAAGAAAAGAAGCAATAGGCAGTTTGATTTATAATTAGAAAAGGGCATTTTATGAGGCCGCCTTAAGGAATCAAATTAAAAATTAAATAAAATCATGATTCAAATTCCATTTAAATGTTCAATTGTACAGTAGATGTCATCCTACTTTGTTTGAGAACTCTTACTGAATTCCCAAAAATAGGAGTTCCCAAATGACGCCAATAGATATTATAAATAGAAAACAAACAATAATATTTTCATATAAAAACAACAAGAGCTGATTCATAGGCCCTATGAAAATCTCTAACTTTTTGGCCCCCCCTTTGATACTTTTTTGCATACTTACAAATTACATTTCCATGATTAATATGGAGTGGAAGGGTTCAAAGGGAAAATGTTAGTCTTTTCCATTTATTGGGAAATAAAGAGTTTGAAGTGACTAAGAGAATCAAATGTAGCTCTTTACTCTAGATGCTTTATTCTCATTCGGTTGTTAATATATCCAAATATAAACCATGATGACTTAAATCAAAACTAGAAGAAATCTCATGAAAACTACAAGAAGAGATCAGTGATTAGATGAATCATGGAAATGAAACCAACTCCATAAGCCACAACAAACAAAATATGCAATGCAAATGAGAATACAGGCCTTCAATGGAGTTGTCATGGATAAAGAATCATCCTCCCTTAGATCTCTTGTGAGAATGCCTGAAAGCTCTTTAGTTATCCACAATATCCACATGCTATGAGCTTTGATACAAAGATTGTGCATAGTTCTTCTCATTTTATTCAATTTGGTGCTATTAATTTTATCATGTGACTCAGGCTTCAAACCCACCCCTCTCATTAGTATTTGTCTTCCATAATTTTCTAGAAGAGGGTAATCAAAATGAGTACTAGACTATCTAAGAGTTGAAGATCCTTTCCCTCAAACTGAAGCTTTGTTCTTGAAAAACTAGAGTTGAGACGAGCCAAGAACTAGTGGAAGGGAAGTTGAATGAAAATAGAGAGCAACTAAAATCCTTCCTAAGAAAAGTGGCCTTTCCACTATAACTGTCGATTCTAGTGTCTCCTTGTTCATTTTTTCTAGCATCTCCTCATTTTTCATTTCTTGATAGAGAGCTTCTAAAAGATGTGCAAGATGTTCTTCAATCTCAACAATCAATTTTGAGATAAAATGGAATCATTGCTCTTGCAAATAAAGTGCTAAATCATTTATCTTTGAAGGAGATTTATGTGCATGAAGAAAACTTAGGAGGTCTTCTAGAATATTCTTGGACCCCTCATCTATGGTATCTTTTATTTGACTAACCTTAGTTCCAAAATAAGCATTAAGGTGACCAAACCAATCTTCATCATTTGTCATTATAAATCTAAAACTCAACCCAGGTAAATTGACACTTTTTAGGTTCCCTCTCCTGACAAGCTAGCCCTCACTAGTAGTTAATTTGTGCAAGTTGGTTTCAACATCTTTGTAACTTTCCAGAGATGTAACTTCAAGGAATTTACCAACCTTAACTCTCTCACACAGATCTGCAAATCCATTAGCTATTATTTATTTCATCCTACTAACAAACAGGCTTTCAAAAATTTCATCCCATAGACTCTTTGAGTGCTTCAAAACAATCTCTCACACACATTTGCATGGAAACTCAACATTTGAACCAAAAACCATTTTTAGCCACTTGAAGCTCCCTTTAAATGCATCCAAACTGTTCAATGTTTCTCTGATCAATGTCTCATTCTCTGCAAGTTCCTTGCCACCTTTCACAAGATCAAGCAAATACTTTTCCCCCAAGCCTATCTATAGAGAGAATATCATCTGCACATGTCTCAGACCATGCTAAGCAATACTTTGATATAAATTTTCTCAGCAAAATCATCATGGCAGCTTGTAGCTTCTCTCTATGAGATTTCCACAACTGCACCTCATTGTTTGTGTTTTGAATCCCACTAAACAACTATGATCTAGGTGGCACTACCAACACAGTCTTATAAAAAAGAGGAAAATCTTTTAGAACCTCCAAGAAGAGTTCACCTGCCTGACATAGCGTTACCTATATGACTCTTACCACATTACAGAAAATGGAACTGACTGCCCCCACCTTATTTTGCATAAGCTTTATCTAGTACAATGTGCTCCCACTTATTATGTGGTTGGCTAAATCCGTTTCCAAAACATTGGTTCCTTGCCCCCATTGGATTTTTAATTCTTTGCTACCTTGGTTGAGTTCTTGAGTTGTGTTGATGGCAAATTGGTTCATCAAATTTATGTGAAGGCCAAGAACTGTTCCTCTACCTTCACCTTTCTATTATATTATTTCATTGACTTGTTATAGGTTGAGGTTATATTTCATTTAAGTGATTTGATCTTGTTTTTTTGATGATTGGATAATGGTCCCATAATCTTGGTAGATCGACATCGTGGGTTCAATATCCATATATTGATCTGCCAAAAAGGTCTCTATTGTTAGCATGGGCATCTCCAACATGGAGCTTGATAACAATCAGGAGCACCATTCAACCTTAGCTAGAAAAATTTCACAAAAAATAGGCTTCAATCTCTCAATTCCTTCAATCCTCAAGCATTGTAGACAAGATATAAAACCATTTTTAGTTACCCTTTAATGACTTCTAGAACATATCCCAAATTCACCATAGGTTGTTTTGGAACAACCTACAAATTGCATTTGCTTTAAAGTTTCTAAAGCCTTTTCAATATATATATTTTGTGTATATCTTGCAATTATTGCAGTCCATGAGACCACATTTCTTTGAGGCTTTTTGTCGAACACTTCAAGTTCCTTGTCTATGATCCCACAAATAGCATACATATTGGTGCAGGAGCACCTAAGCTTCCATTTTCAAATTTGAAGGCCATTGCATCTTAGTAGGTCATTTTATCATTTGAGGAGGTCATTTTATGTTAATTAGGTCTTGTGAGACCATTCACTATGAATTAGGATGATTTTAGAGTCAATTTGGTAAAAGAGACAAAGTTGCAAAAAAGTTGTAAAATTGCAAACTATCAAAAGTTGTTGTAGGTCATTTTTGTCAAGTTTTGCAGAATTGCTAAATATAGTGCAACATGAAAAATTTCGCATGCTTGAGGAAAATAAATGCTCCTCCATCGAACAACAAATGTGCATTGATAAATTGAATAGATACTTGATATACCAATTTAAATAATAAGGAAATATTAAATTGAAGACAACCAGATAATTGAATATTTTCAACAAACAATTGATACCAATATAAAGCCACAAAATCAGAGATCCTTCATTGATTTCCTCAAAATTATATCTGCAACATAGTCTTTTGAAATGGAAAAATTATGGAAGCTTTTTGTTGTCTATCTATCCCTATTCGCCTACTATCTTCTCCTATATCCTTCGTTTGGTCCTGGTCTCTCTTATATACACGAGAGGCAACAAGCTTCAAACCAAAAGACATGACTCTTGATAACAAAACATGATTTTGAACTTAATTTAAGAAACTAACACAATCATAAACATGTGTACCAATCCATTAATCTCTAAGTAAAAACCCATGGTCATCTAAGACCTTTTCAAAGCTTTTACTATATGATAGGGTCCACATTATTACCACCAACCGATTCTGACTGTTGCTTAGTTGTGCCCGGATTATCCACTACCTGATTTATAAACATATTGAAAGCTGAGAGGTGATCAATGTACCCCTGTTCTACATGAGTGTCGACATTGGATATGACCACCTTCATATCATACTCTATGTACATGAATTTCTCAAATTTTTAATGAGTATTCTGCAAGACCATATCCTTATCATTGATCTCCTGCAATGCAATTGTTAGAAACTCTATAAATTATGCTTTCCAATCATCTCTTTCTCAAAGATTCCCTATATCATCATGGAGTGCAAGAACCAAGTTAAAAAAACCGAGGTCTTCTTTGATTCTTTCTTGATATTGGTTGTGGGATCTCACCAAGTCATTATATCTTTGTAGTGTTTGGTCTTTCAAGATATGTTTACCTAGAAGTTCCTTCTTTTTATCAATCATTCTTCCTTGTAACTGAGCATTCTCCTCTAGCGCTGATTGTATTTGCTTAAATACACCCCAATAATCATCAGCTTGCTTTATCAGATTATTGAACCTCTCTTTGATTATCTCAGACACAACATTGTACTTAATGATTTTCACCTCCTTTTCTAGTGTTTTACACTTTTCTTGGGCTTTCAAATGGGAGTTTTTCCAATAGGCTACATCAGCTAATGCATCTAGCACTCTCTTATCCTTTTCAAGCCATGGAGCATACAATTCTGGAGCAGAAGAGGAAAATGAATTCTCCATTTGATGTGATAATTGCTTTTTCAATTTGTCATTCTCTTTGACCAATTTTTCAATTTGTGCTCTAGTGAATTTTTCCACATTGACATTCAGCTCTGCATTTTCTAAGGGATTAGTGTCCGCAACTCTTTTGACCAAAAGGTGTCCAAATACTTGATTAGGACTGTCAATCATTTTCGGCCTCTTCTCATGAGGGTATAGTGACCAAATAACCAAGGCATCCTCATTTGGATTGTATCCAGACCTTGAATATATTGTATCACTAACTTCCTCTGATAAGTTCATTGTTGTATCCCCTCTTTTTTTGAAACTGTCGAACACAATTGTTAAGCTCATGTCCCATCCTAGTACAAGTAGTACCCCAGCCTCTTGAAGTAATTCTCTACCTCTTTCAGGAGTGATGGATTGCATTTCCCTATCAACTTCCTTTTTCAATTCTTCTAAGGCATTAGCTTCCTTTTCAAGAATAATGTCTTGCTCCTTTTGTCTTATTTTTTTTTCCCCTTATACTCATAGACAAATGATTTGAACTCAAGAGTTTTAACAAAATCATTATCAGAAATGAATTCATGACCAGCCTTGACCCTAATGTCATCAGATAACTCATCTAATGTTTCAAATTTTACAAGTTCTTGAGGGGGCTCATATTGTGTAATCACAAGGGCCTTTATTTGTTACACCGGTTGTTCCTCTCCATCACTCTCCTCATCACTTCCTCTTCACTATTTTCAGTGGAGAAACATACATTAGGGGTGGGTTGTGGGGGTATGTGATCAAAAGGCTCCACATCCTTAGCCTGCATTCCAGTGTAACTCATATGAGATGAATAAAAAATGTATGAGGGGACATCTTTTACTATTTCATTCATATGAGCAATAAGCTACTCAATCCTATCCAAGGGATCTTGTATATCAACAAATACTTCTCTATATGATGGCACATTCTTTCTCTTTCATTCCTCTACAAGCACAACTTTATTATATGAAGTCATTCTCTCACCAGTGGAAGCTTCATCTCAGTTCCTGATCATATCATCAAGTGCAAACCAATGCTCATGCCCTAACAAATTCTGAGTTAATCTTGCTTGATGAATAAATCCCTCTACATCAAATTTATTTCTTTCATACCAAAGAGGAAGGTTGTAATGAGCTAATTTAGCATCAATTTCTTCATATCCTTCAGTGGCACATACTATGAAATCTCCAAAACAAAGAGTGCTAGGCAAGAGTGATTGTTTATTATGACTCTTGAGATGTTTAGTATTAGACCTTGCTAATTGTCGTACTATTTCCAAATAAGCAACTCTGTTAGGAACCACTCGGGGTAGAAAATGTGGACCCCTTCAAATCCATAAACCCTTATTACTGTGCAATCAAAGAAGGCATACCAGTCTCCCCAATTATGGTTCAACTTTCCTCTCGGGCTATTTTCCTTTGGTCTCAAAAATCTCTGCACCTCAGGGGATAAATTGTGATCATATGAATAGCCTAGCAACTTCATTAGTGGTTTAACAAAATATTCTTCAAAATATAAACAATGAGACCTCTCACATCGACTATCCCATAGTGCAGTCCACATTTGTACAGGTTTAAAGTTTCCATCTTTATTTGTGTCTTTGATTCTTAATTCTTTACCCCACACATTTAGCATGTCCCTCATATAAAAGTAAATGCATTAACAAGGAATAGTGTTTGAAATTTATGCAATCACTATTGTTTTTTATTCTTTCAAGCCCTTGATTTAGGGCATTCGCCAAATAGTTTGCATAGTCGAATGACCTAGCATCTTTTCTTTGTATATCAGCTGCTAGAACCGTCAGTGAATAGACATAAGTGGTGGAGCCTCAATTCCCAAGAATTGACTAGCTGAGTTCTAGGTATATTGGAAGTATTCTTCAAACAAATCTATATGAAATGGAGGGTTTTCATTGCTTGAAATTTTTCTGAGTTGACCTTGCTCATTCTTAGGTCTATGCAAAGCTAGCTTCCATCTCTTGTAAGTAGTATCCATGCAATAGTATTCTGTCAAAAAGTCTCTAATGGTGAATAGCAAGTTCATGGGACCTTCTAACTGAAACACATTAGAGATTAGGTCTTGGGAGATAACAAGCATATCATCCCCATTTGGTGTTTGGATAGTTATTTTCTTGGCATTATACTGACTAGCCAGAGCTTTCACCAATTCTACGTTGATGAACACATTTGGCACCACAAGTCTTCCTAAGTTCAGTTTCCATGGGTTACAGACTGGTTGAAATCTGAATTGTTTTCTGTAGTGATACATAAAAATCTCATAGCCCTGATGTGGCATCCAAACATCTCCAAGACCCCTATGTTTATCTACCAATTTACTTGCTTGAGCACTTCTTCTAGGTCTTGGCCCTGACCTCAGACACTGATCTATCAAGTCTTGGTTTAAATTCCTCTTTTCAATTTTTTGATTCTTTGCCTTAGGTTTTTCCACATTTTCTTCCATTTCAAACTTTGAAAAAATGCAACTTTCTAGCTAAGAGTGGAGTACTTACATGAATTTTTGCTTCTTCTGGCTTCACTACATGAGAGCTCTGAGTTATTTCTTTTCTACTTCTACCCTTAGCATAGCCTTTCTAGTTTCTGCAAATTGTATGATTAATTTGTGGTGCAATTCACCTCTATGTTGGCTCATTAATATATCACCTGCTTTAGTCTTGTCATAAGGGAGAGCATTTATGTTAAATATCCAAACAATTCTTTTGACGTCACATCAACTAGTAGTAATCATTCATCACTATATCATTGGGACCTTGGTTCATTTTCCACCTTCGACCACCTTCTCCATCGATAAGTGTTTTTATTTTGGTCTATCAATAAGACATTTTGATGCCACATCAGCTAGTAGTAATCATTCATCGCTATATCGTTGGGACCTTGGTTCGTTTTCCATCGATGGCCACCTTCTCCACCAATAAGTGTTTTTCTTTTATTCTATTGGTAAGACATCAAACAATGTTACCCCGATGCATCGCAACTTCATTGATAAGTGTTAGAGTTTGATACCCCGTGATTATATTGGGCTATTAGGGGAGCTTCATCATTCATTCCACTGATGCACTAGAGTTGTGGTGATGGAAGGATATTACGCGGATGTAAGGATATGAATTGCCCCTATCGAGCTATTGGTGGGGTGGTGATGGTAGTTCCACTGACAGAGTATTGCTAGCATGATGGTATCAAAGGACTTCAATGGATTTCATGAATGTGATTAATTGGGTATGTTGGTTACAAAAATGGATTCTTTACACGAACCTTAGTAATTTGTCTAGATCATGAAATTGAGTCTGGTGAGATTTTGTAAGGACTAGGAGATAAATGAATAGATGTTAATGCAAATATGTGGGATTATTTTTTTTAGTCCTAACACAACTCTTTTGACATTTTTTTGTCTTCTACTTATTATGTGATGCATGATCTTTATTTTTCTTTGTTATTTTGTGCATGCATGTGCCATGTGCAGGCTTAATAGTTGGTTATTGACCTCTCACATGAGCTGATATGTTGGTGATCTAGGTTTTCTAAACAAAAGTCCCCTCGATAAAGTAAATTACCCCCAATAGAATAATATGTAATAATATTTAATTGAGGGAGTATAATATTTCTTATAGGGATGTATTGTCTATGCATTGATGGAAAACTGTATTCGCTTGAAAGTTTTTAAAGTCTTTCCACCAAATTCATTTTGTGCATATTTATCATAGATGTCGTTAAGCTATATGAAAAAGGTGTATATACAATTTGAGATCAATTGATAAGCTGAGACATGCAATATGGATTTGATTTACATTTTACTTAAGATGTAATTTTGTTGCATTGTTGAATTTCTTAGTTCAATAATTGGGATTCTCAATGATCTTGTATACCCAAAGTGTATGTGATAGAAATAAATTAGGTAGTCATGTCAATTAGCTTGAAAATTTAAATGATCTTGAGTTCATAAGTACATAGTGATAAGTTTTGACAAATAACATAATTTCTTGTTGCATTTATCACATAAACAAAGGCCTCTTTTGATTGTAGTAGAGGATGTAGAGAATGAAGCATTGGCTACTTTGATCTTTGAAATTGATGATTTTTTTACTAAATTGATAATGTTTGAAGTTTCTTTTTCTTTCTTAGATGTTGAGTCTAATTAATAAGTTTAATGTTGTGTTGCAACTTGTAGGTGAGTATGTTGATATGATAAAGGATAGCATTGTCGATCCTCTAAAATTTATATTCATAATTGCATTAGTTGATGCAAAAAGGTAAAACTATTTATCTTTATTGTAGTTAGTGGAACTTGCAACTACAATATCTAATATAAATCTACTTCCAAATATGCTTTTGATGGATGTTATATCTAATTCTGATACATTCACTATATCTAGCGCCTAAGTTTAGGGTGCCATAGTTGGAAAAGGAAAATAAAATGTTTGAATTTTATCCTCTCTATTATTTGACTTTTCTAAGATTTTGATGTGCAAATTTTGAAACCTTATTTTCAGGCTCTAGCTCCAAATTGGAGAAGTGAAAGGTCATGAATACTAGCGAGGAATATTTTGGAGGAGCTGAAACCAATAGCAGCGGGAAAGTTGTAGTTTTGCAAGGGGATTAAATGGGTCAAGCCCCTATAGGAGGTCGTTGCCCTTCCAAAAGGACTGTAGTTAAGGGGAAAATAGTATAAGTATATGAAAATAGAAGTATTTTGTTTATATGGTGTCTGTAAGTTGTACAGTGTCATTGAGACATTGAATATAACCAATGAGATTTTGATTTGCCAATGAGGCTTAATGAAGTAAATTTTCATAGTGGTTTTTTCTCCACTCATAAATACTTTGTTGTGGCTCCTCTTGATTTGTAATCTGTTTGAGTTTTTGTTTAATCAATCATATTTGTTCAAGCATTTTAGTCTTCATTTCATGGTGTTTTTAACATTTGAATATCTATGATACTTGAAGTTTATATCCATAAATTTGTGAGGATTAATTAAGTTAGATTTGATTTGTAATGACTAAATATATGACTAAATAAATGACTACCATGACTAAATAAATGACCAGTTAACAACAATCAATGACTAAATTAATGACTAAATTAATAACTAAATATATGACTAAATAAATGACTAAAATAGTTTAGTCATAAATTTAGTAGTGTTATAAATGACTACAAATAAACCACTAAAATAATCATGTGACTAAAATTAATGACTAAAAAATATGACTAAATAAATGACTAAATCAATGACCAAATCAATGACCAAATTAATGACTAATATCAATGACTAAAATTGTTTAGTCATAAATTTAGTGGTGTTATAAATAACTACAAATAAACCACTAGTAGTCACATGACTAAAGTTAGTCATTTATATGTAGTTTATTTAGTCATATACTGTTGTTTGTGTACTAGTGTTTGATGTCATTGTCTTCATTCTAACTTCAATATATACTTCACCAACTTGATGTTCTTCATATCATTTATAATATATTTGGCTTTGATTTCTTTCTTCTCTATTCTCAATTTAACTATGATGTGGAGTCTTCATGGCGTGTCATGATACCCAAATGTTTTTGGGAGAAAAAAAGTGATGATGCATATGACAGATGAAAAGTGGGTATGGTTTTTACAATTCCTTGTGTGCAGGTTGAGGATGCTATAAGAATAATTTTGGCTAGCGAATGGCTTCAGAACAACCTGTGCTCTATATTCTAAGGTAGCTTTAGCTTTCTTGTCCAACTACATGGACATTTTTTTTTATAAAGATTTGGTGAAGACGTTGGCAATATGTTATTTACAAACTTTCATTTACTCTATTTCTTTGTTGGAGTTGGCATTGGAGCATTACAATTTTGAAAGTGGGTTAGCACCTGCTGGTGGAATCTTCCAAAAAGTGGAATTGCATGCTTCTACAGTGCAGGCTCTTGCCCTGGTTAATATGTGATGGGGTCTGCTATGTGATACGAAAAATGAATCATTAAAGAGTCTAGAGTTTTGGAGGAAGGTTTTGGGTGATTTGCTTTTATTCTCTGTTGTTACTTTGTTAAATTCAATTCACCTTCTACTCAAACACTTGGTTGATGGCCTCAGCTAATGTTAAAAAAAAAAATAGTAATGAATTGTGCAACGTGTCACATGTCTATATTTTATTGTACACCATAACAGTTCTTGTAATATGCATTTTGTGATTGGTTTTTCGTCACAATTAGTGGCTTTTTGGCTAGGCTGGCTATGTACTTCAATTTTTATCTACTTAAATTAAAATAATTTTTCGTGGCTCCATTCTTGGAAATCCTTTTTGCTTTGTTCAATATAAAAATGTGGCTTTTAAAACTAATAGTAATTATCAACATATAGTTTTGATCATAAGTGAGCGAAATTTATTGACTTATTAGTGGACACTGATAATGATTAAGGTAAAACAAGCCATTTAATTCTCTCTTTTCAATGCCTCAAAGTACTACATTTCATTTAATTGAAATTCTCAATCTTTTTGAAGAAAGTATGGTTGCGGTACTACGGGCGGCGGCGCAAATTAATGTCATATGAACATTCAAAGCGATTGATTGGATAGCTTTATATTGAAAACTACACGATGTACTATAGAATAATAGATCATGATTTCATTCATCCAATGATCTAGTGAAACAATATTTGTAATGATTTCATATCGTTCGAGTGGCACTAGTGATTTTGACAGCTTGTTAGGTATAGTTTTCATGTAGCCATACATCAATCAAAATAAATATTTTAATTGTAAATGTAAGGCTTAAGTTACATGAATCAATTAAGTTGGTTTTTTGGTTTGTGCAAATTGTGATTATCATCATACCCAACCTCACATGTGACATGAGTACGACTGACGAGTAAATAGGGATCGGGCTGGGAGTGGCACTGGTGGCCCATAAATAGGGATAGTGAGCACAACTCAAATCATTTGTTGAAGGCTAAAGGCTTTATTGTTGAGTGCAATGTTTTGAATTGTCATAAGAGATTTCATTTTGTACGGTTAATAAGGATTTAGGAAGAAGATGATGTGGCATTATTGGGTATACTCTAAATTCTCCTGCCTCCAATTATGTAGTTACAGAGTAAAAGAGCAATTTTCTTCAAGTTTAAAATGGGTGGAATTGGAAAGAAGTTGATCTGGTTGACTTGACTTCTTAGAAAGGTTTTAAACCAAAATGAGGAGCTCTAATGGAGATAAGTGTTATTCCAGTGCATGGAGGCTACATGCAAAAGATGAGAGCAATTTTACTTTCCCTCATCTTTTGCATGACTCTAGTTCTCAAAGGGGATAAGTACATTTTGTATCTTCACAACTCTCATTCCCACAGCATGGTTCTCTAAGGAAGTTCCATGCATTTATTTTGAGAGCCCATCATTGCCCGGACAAGTCTCATGTATTTATTTTCAGCACCCATGGTCGACCGGGCAAGTTCCATGCATGTATTTTCAAAGTGCATGGTTGACCCGACAAGTCCCATCACCATGCATTTATTTTTAGAGCGACATTTGTATTACGTTGTCACCAATGGTCTAGTATAAGCTTGGTGCTTACATTTTTATTTGTATTATGTAAAGTAGCATATGTTATTTATACAAAACACGAGCTTGGCACTTGCATGCTCTACTCATCTTTAAAAAGATATGTAGACATTGCAATTCAATTGTAATAAAATAAATGGTTGTGTTATTCTTTGTTATTCATTTATAGTAAAGAATTATTTTTTGAGTTCAATGTCTATGAAACTATTCAAATCAATTTTTCTTCCTTTAAGAAATTAAGTAGTATCTATTTATGAAATAATTGCATGCATATTTGAAACATAAAGCAATAAAAATGAAAAAAAGAAAGTTGCCATCAAATTGATAGAAAACATTATAAACACTAAAAGTTGTCACTCTTGTTAGGGTTTACCGAAATGTTATCAATTTATTATTTTTCATTGACCTTCTCCCCTGGTTCTCAATATCATTATTCATTTTATTAAGTCCTTTGCAATGCTAAGTTATTGGCCTCTTGACCTTGATGTCAATCCTAGCACACTAAAGTTTAAAACAACTTTAAAACACAATTTATTGTTTATATCATAAATTATCAACCGTTTGATGAACATTTGATGTATGCTTGTAGTTGCATTCCAGAATGAAATGTATAGAGCTCTAGGCTTGCAAACTTAAACCTCTAGAATCACCCTATAGCTATTAGATTTACAAAGATGAACAATTTAGAATTTGTTGTCAATGCAGGACATCCATGTACTAATTGTGTAGTCCGGAAGCAACACGTTGACATTTCAATGTTTTATTCACTTTAATGTTTGAAAAAAAAAGAACTTTCTATTGCTAAGTGCTAAGTGATTTTATTTTTAAGTGAGAGGGTTAATAGACAGGGAGATTTCAAATTGCTCATAGTAGTGCACAAGGGAGATTTTTGGTTCCATGTCCAACAAAGCCAATCTATGCCTGTCAGTTTAATCTTTTCAAGAATCAAAATTTGGGTAAGTGAAAGAATTCTTGCGGCTACGTTTCATCATTTGACATTTCTTAAAATCTTATTTTGTCAAACTTTGAAGTTTAGATTTAGGTTTGAGAGACTTAAGAAATTAAGAATTAAGAAAAAATAAGGAGGATTAATAGGGAATTCACAATTTCACATTGTATAAGCATGTCTACCTCCAATACCACTATAGCAATGTTGGATAAAAAAATACATTATGCTATATTGCTTAAAAACACAAGTTTCACTGATGAATACCATGATATTAACGATCTTGAAATCTATGGTAGGCATACCTCAGAACTTAGATTTTCATCTTAGAATAAGGCTACAAAGAAAATTCAAGTTAATAGTATTAGTGCACCGTGGGTAATTGGATTAGGTTGCATAATGTTACATGAGGTTTTCCTTTGCCCATAATTTATCATGGTTTGTGCCAAAAATTATGATGATAACTGTAGACATCTAAATTTGGACACCTAATTTATCCAAATTCATCCCCTTTCGTCTTATTTTCGTTAATTAAGTAATACCGCTATTATTTAATTAATATCTTTAATTCTGCCAAATCCCTAAGGTATTTAATCAATAATACCTTATCTCTTTAATCCTCCTTCCATCAAGTGAATTAAATAAATATGTTATTTATTTAATTTCCCTTCACATCACATCCTCCATCATTTTTTATCTTATCCTAATACATCTTCTAATCTCATCATTAAGGTGTGCACATGCCTAATCCTTGATTAGGAGGTGTCACATCCTCCAACTTTTGCAAGTTGGCCTCTAATCTTTCTTAGCCACCTAACCCTCCTCTAATCCTTCATTACTCTTCCCCATGTGATCTTTGACTTGTCACATCAAGTCACATGTGAAATCTAACTCTCTTCTAATCTTCATTAATCAGTCTAATCAAGTACTTGCACAATCCTAATCACTTAATTGAGTCAACCCTATTAAATGCTTTTCTTTTTTGACAAGGCATCTCCACTTCCCTATGTGAATTTTTAATTCACATTTAATCCCCCAATGCATTTAAGGAATTTTAAATTCCTTCCTTCTTCCCACATGTCCTCTCACCCACATGGGGACAAGGACCTCCTTTATGAGGAGATCTTGTCCAATCCCAAGGTACTTTGTACCCCCCTTCCATGTCATGTACCATCCTTCCACCTCATGTCCACTTCACCTTTTAGGGCTATATCACATGCCACATGTCAAGATGTGAGGGCTTGTGAGTTCTCAACTCACCTTAGCCCTACATCTTGATATTTGGTGGATCAATCTCAACCGTCCATTTCTTCTAGGAATTCTCAAAAATTCTATAAATACCCCCTCTTTTCTCTCATTTTGGGAGATCATTTTGCTAGCCAAACTCTTGCAGTTTTGTTTCTCAATCTACACATAGCCATTTCATGTTTTCATCCACTTGCACTCATCCTCACAACATCATTTAGCTTGCATCTTGTGCCATCCAAGGAGCATACACATCAAAGATCAAAGGGCCAACCAAAGGGTCGATTCGAGACAAGGTATAAAGTTCTGTTTGTTGCTTTTTATCTTGTGTTGATTCCAACTTAGGCTAATCTTGAGGTGTAGGTTGTTTTGGTGTTTATTTGCACTCTTTTGTTTGCTGCTCATTTTCTAACGCTTACATTCGACCTATCACAATAACAAAAGAGAAATTGTTAATAAAAATAGAAAAGAAGAATTGTTATCCATTAATGCAGAAGAACTTGGAAAAGTGTTGGGGTTTACAATCAAAGAATTTGGAAATGTCCACATTGACTTAGAAACCCCAAGTTTCACTGATGAATACCATGATATTTATGATCTTGAAATCTATGGTAGGCATACCTCAGAACTTAGATTTTCATCTTAGAATAAGGCTACAAATAAAATTCAAGTTAATAGTATTAGTGCACCGTGGGTAACTGGATTAGGTTGCATAATGTTACATGAGGTTTTCGCTTGCCCATAATTTATCATGGTTTGTGCCAAAAATTATGATGATAACAAAAGAGAAATTGTTAATAAAGATAGAAAAGAAGAATTGTTATCCATTAATGCACAAGAACTTGGAAAAGTGTTGGGGTTTACAATTGAAGAATTTGGAAATGTCCACATTGACTTAGAAACCCCAGGTTTCACTGATGAATACCGTGATATTTATGATCTTGAAATCTATGGTAGGCGTACCTCAAAACTTAGATTTTCATATTAGAATAAGGCTACAAAGAAAATTCAAGTTAATAGTATTAGTGCACTATGGGTAACTGGATTAGGTTGCATAATGTTACATGAGGTTTTCCCTTGCCCATAATTTATCATGGTTTGTGCCAAAAATTATGATGATAACAAAAGAGAAATTGTTAATAAAGATAGAAAAGAAGAATTGTTATCCATTAATGCAGAAGAACTTGGAAAAGTGTTGGGGTTTACAATCGAAGAATTTGGAAATGTCCACATTGACTTAGAAAATCTTGCTAGTGATTATGAAGTAGTGGATGAAAGGGAGAAAAATTATTTCATAAATAAAATAGTTTTGGATAACATACAAGTTAGAAACAAATTGAAAGGTAATCATAAGACTCCTTATGATTTTGATATTTTTAGACCATGGATTCAGGATAATATTTCCATGCTAGCATTTTGCTTCAAACTGGATAGCAATTGGGAAGTGGGTGCAAGCCTCCTTGAAATGGTATATAATATCCATTATGGTGTTCCACATGTCAAATATAACTTTATTGAGAAAATTGTAGAATCCATGCATAAACATTTTTTAATGATTAAAGGAGGTTCCACCAAGACATTTAGGTTCACAACCTACTTGTTCTTTTGTTTCTATTCAAATTTAGAGGAATGTTTCAAACCAACAAGCTTCAGATTCAACCCTATAGTAATTCTCAAGAAAAGAAAATGGCTCCAGTATATTATTAGACCATTGAGATAAGGATGCATGATTCTTGAAGGAACTATAGTCATTTTTTAGACTATTAAGCAATTACAAATACTCCAATGCCTAGATTTCCTAGGTCATGTAGAAATTGCATTCAACTCTAGGAAAATAAATAAAATTGGTCAATTGGTACTTAATGGAAGAATATGTTGTGCTAAGATTTTATGGATCGGGAGTAGAGCCATACAAACTTCAAATACATGTGATAGAAAGGGTTTTTGCATTAGAATTTAAGTAAGTTAGATGAAGAGTATTGATGAACTACACTTTTTCAATCAACAGAAGAAGACCTTATTTCCTTCTTTACCTTTTTCATGTGGAGGGCTCACATTCAAGAGAAAAGAATTTAGTGTGGCACATGATCTTTTGTTTTTTTTTAAGTTTGATGTTATTTTTCATTAGTAGTATGATCCATGTGACACCATTAAATCAATGATTATGGCCAACAGGGATGTTGTAAGTAGAATTCAGCATCAAAGTAAACCCTTGCTTGAAAACTTGAGAAACAAGGATTCTTGGGATGGGGTCAAAATAGCAATGGAGAAAAGTGTTGTTGAGAAAGGAATTTAATTTGAATAATTGTTAGTAAAAATTATGGCATTGCATCCAAAGACAATCAAGAGGTACAAAAAGTTTTATGAAAAAAGTGATAAACCATCTAGTAGAGTAAAAATGTCAGATTCTCTAGATAAGGAAGTTACAGCTAAAAATTGGTCACAATAAAAATTATTTCCTTTTGGTCTATGAGGAAGGAGTTAGTTGATCCAAGAGCTCTTGCAAAGTCTAGAGATAATGAAGAAGATCACGAGTTTAGAAAATTGCAGAATGTAGAGCATCCCAATAAGCATGAAGATCAAGAAACTGATGATGAATCTAATGATGATAGGGAAGAACAAAGCCATGTCAATTTAAAACTTGGTTTAGGTGAGGCCACAAAAGAAGCATATACTTCAAGAGCAGCCATAGCCAAAAAAATGGGTTATGAAGGTGGCCCTTTGGGGTCACAAAGACAAATCCCTTGGATAGTAATAGATGTAGAGCATAGAAAACTAGTTGATAAATGTGGCCTTGGAGGTGAAAAATTAGACCAAGGGAATACAAGTAGATCCAAAAAAATTCAATTTGTTAGAGCTTCAAATCCTAATCCTCATGGTCAAATACAATCACAACTAGGACATGCCCATGGTGGAGAGCTTAGTGCAATTGGTAGTGCCACTGGTGGTGATGGTATGGGTAGTAATACTAGTAGTGGTCAACATGTGCTACAAAAACAAATTGCAAACAAGAGGACAAAAATACAAGATACCACACAAACACCAGGTTCAAGGCATATAAAAGAGGCAAAGGATTTTGATAGGTCCAAGTTACACTACCAGTGGATCCACCAAAAAGGAGTTATTTCCAGGCACTCCCCCACTACCAGTTAGTGTGGCTGCAACAACATTGTCAACTACAAGTACTCCTATTCCTTCAACATTCAAGCATTCCATTGCTCCTACCTCCCTAGGTTTTGATTACATTGAAGAGTTTAAAAAGAAATTAAAATTGTATAAAAAAAAGAAGCAACTGATGGAGAGTGTGTCTATTGTAACGTTAGAGCCTGCAACAACCACGATATTACCCACATTTGACACAAATAAAGAAATCATGGAGTACATGATTGTTGTTCCCACAACTCAAAATAAACCAAAAAATCAAATGGATCGATCTGAATTTCAGGTGAGCATTTTACAATTGGATTTTTCTAAACTCAAAAATACTGACAAAATTAATGTATCAAAGAAGAACAGTGAATTGGTGTAAACATCATTGCTAAAGCAAGATAGAGAGAAAAAAGGTTGCAGACTCAAATAGAAAAGTTATAGGAAAACCTAGAAAATGAGAAAGCAAAGAGGAAATCAACAGATAACAAGAGTAATGAATTAAAAAAGAATAAAAAAATCTACCTCTACATCAACAAGCAGAGAGGATAAAAAAAATGAGAGAGAAGTGAATAATGTGAAGAAAAGGCTAGATGAGAGAAACAAGAAATATGATGAGGAAAAATCCACTTCATAAAAATTAAGACAAAGCATTACGAATGGAAATGCATAGTGTCAAACATTGGAGGCCTAGAGCTGATGGAAGAAAAAAATGAAATTAACTCTTGTCAAAATAAGTTATCTACATTTTGTAGAGAAACAATGAGGCATATGAAACAAAAGATATGGGATGAAATAATGCAGAGGATTGATCAAATTTGTGTGAATTGTTTCAATTGTTTGATGCTATCAGACTACATTATAAGAAGTTCAACAAATATTTAGTGGACAACAAAAATGTGTTGACATTAGAGAAATCTGGATATCAAGTTCAACAAACACTCTATAAATCCAGTGACAATGATTTGAAATCAAAAGGAATTAATAATCGACTTGCCACCTCAATGACATCATCTATCATTCAAAAGTGTTTGAGAATGCATGAAACAAAGGAATATGTGAATTTGGTTCTAGACAAGATGAAGAAGCTGGATGAAAAGGTAAGGAACTTCACATATCTTGGTTTGCTAGAGGATTTTGACACAAATGAGTGATTCATTGGAAAGGATGATTTCAAAAAGAATATGGAGGGTGTAAGGAAGATTGATTTGGACTAGTTTCCTCAAAAGCTAGATGTGGTGAACTATTTGGATTCCATCAAACCACTGATGACCTTGAATGCAAAATTGACTGAAGAATTCAAGACAGGTTCCAATTTCAATCATGAAATTTTAATAAATCTTCAATTCAAACAACATCAGTTAGAACAAATGACAATTCCACCACTTGAAGAGTGGAAGTTGCTAGAAAAGGTGATACAATGATTTGATATTTGATAATATGAGTTTCCAAGTTCCAACTCAGCTTTGTGCAGAGTTGTCTTTGAGCAATATTTTACATTATCAATGCCTCTATGTATTCCTTCATGTGAAAATCAATAATAAAACTCAAATTTAGTAATGTGTTGATGTTCGATTATCTATATTATTTATTTTATCATTTGATGAAAAAGTCTAGTTTCAACTACTAAATACACATTAAACAATTGCTAATGTTAATTGTTGTACATGCTACTATTATTAATATGTTATTAAGCATTGGGTTGAGTGATGAATCACTAGTCGAACCCTCAAAATTTCTTGTTCCATTGATCTAATATGCCTTACTTTGGTGGATTTTGGTCTAAATTACAAAGATAGGGTTTAGGGTTTTACGTTAGGGGTGGGTTTTTACTTAGTATATTTTCCCCTTTTCTAAACCCTTGCTTTTTGTTCTAAACCTCCATTGACCTATTATGGCTGGTTCCAAGTTGTCTCAGTTATATCTTATGCCTTTGGGTTCATTCTGTTACCGACCCCTTGTGGTTAGAGTTCCCCATTTACCCGTCACATATATTTCCTTCATTACTTTGGTCCAAGGATTTAATTATTTTATAAGGTTGATAATTTGGCCTTGTTTGGACTTTACATCCTTTGCATAAAACGTTCTTAAGTTTTTAAGCCCTGGTCCTGCATTCTTCCTAGGTGATCCCTCTTTTAAAACAAACTTTATGCACATGCATATTTCTACCACTTAAGTTCTTGTATTACTCATTGCCAAAATCTTTCAACTCATTAGGTTCATTACAACGATGAGTGACGAGCCTTGAATTTCTCTAGTATCGTGCATCGTAGAAGGTGTTTGGTGTCCATGTCTCATTTCCATGATGAGGGATATGCTTGTTTCCTTTCATATCCCTTATCATTGAAGATCTTTCATTCTTTGCTTCCACTTCAACGAAGTGCAATGAACACAAGTTTCTCCTTTATATAGCACCATCGTAGAAAAGTTTCATTGTTTATTTTGATTACTGCAATGAGTGATATGAAGGTAATGAACTATAGGATGTGATCTTGGCATGTGTTTGTATCTAGTATCATCACTTGTTTCACCCATCGTCGAAAGCATTCTCATTTCCAAATCAACTATGGCAATAAGCAATGGAATGAGGCTATATCAGATATCTTTTTATCATTGGGTTTCTCTCTTCTTTGAAGTGAAAGTGTATCTTTATAAAACTTCAGCAACAAGTGATGGAGAATATAACGAGGAATATTCCTTCCATCAGAGGTATTGTCACTCATCGTCGAAGTATGGACTTAACTTCAAAGCGTTATTGCGATGAGCGATGGGGTTCTAAAGGGTTAATGAACATGTGGGTGGCTACATGGAAACTCCCTAGGGTATCATCATTGTTTTAAAACACACTTGGGAAAGCATAAAGTGATGGTCGAGGAGAACCGTACATCATTTTTTTAATCAAATAAGATCAATGGATAGAGTTTAAACTTGAATGGTAACTTGTCAGTTCGCTCATGCAAGCTATCTATCAGACATTAATGGAGAATACAATCCAATTCTGAGTCATAAAGAGGGTTTTTTATCACTTTTCTTCCATAATTACAATCCTTGAGAGCTGAAGAACTAGTTAAGTGAAGAGAAGAAGAAGGTGTAGCTCCAGGAAAAGAAAATTTTGAAGAACAAGCTGCTAATTTTCTTAGGTAAGTTGAATTTTGCACCTTTGTGAGTAATTTGTAGCATTGGGTAATTGAGAAAGTGCATAGATAGCTATGGCTTGTTATTTAGGGTTATTTCTCTCTATTTAGTAATGGAATTGCAGTAGTTATACATAGGGTTTGGGGGTAAAGGAGAAGTTTTTTTGAAATTGAGTATCAACCCTGTGAATTCAAATAATAGAATTGTAATTCATAGATATCTTGGAACCCTAGTTTTATTGAGTTGTAACAATGAGTGAGCCTGGTGAATCCTCTGCCAAATCACAGAGAAAACCTACCCAGAAAAGGGTTAAAATTCCTAAGCCTCAAGATGATAAGCCTAAGCTTGACACATAGCCTAAAAAACCTACAAAGAAGAGAGTTGTTAAAATGCCTAAGCCTCAAGATGATAAGCCTAAGCTTGACACATGGACTAAAAAACCTACAAAGAAGAGAGTTGTTAAAAGGACTAAGCCTCAAGATGATAAGCATAAGCTTGACACACCTGAAAAACCTGCAAAGAAGAGAGTTGTTAGGAAAGATTGCCCTCGTTTCATGAAAGGGATCCCTAAGGACTAGGCTGTAGAGGTTAAGCCAATTGGAATGAGAAAGACTGGTGAGGGAACATTGGCAACTCATTTTTTCAGGATTTGGCTATTGGGATTGGTTATGTGGTGCTACCGCAAGTGGTTGGGATCTGTTTATATATGCTTTCAAGAGGAGGTTTTCTAGCCATCCCACCTATCAGTTGTGGACTTGTGACATTGGAAAATTGGTGTGCCCCATGTGTTTGTGGAGGTGGACCTAATGCTTGAATTGGATAGGTGCTATGATCCAACTGACAAGGCAATCAAAAGGTTTCCATATTTTCTTCCTATGTTGGAAATTTTAGGGAGTCAAATAATGGAAGTTTTTAACTTGAATCCATCTACTTCTAAATCCATTAATTTTCATATAGAAAGAATGTTTTTCCAAGGCACAGGAGGCATGATCTAAAGAAGAATTGTGTACCTTTCAGTACTTTGGAGTTAGAACCATTTGATTGTGATGATTTTGAGGACTATTCCAAAATTATAGACTATGCATTGTGTTAGGTCCTGCACAAGAATCTTGACATAAAAATGGATGTTCCTTTGATGGTTTTAGCAATTGATATTCAAAATAAGTATCAAAACATGGTTTGGGATTATGCTTCCTATATTGTTGAACACTCACATGGGGATTTGATTAAGTTGAAAGATGCAACTCCTCCATTGTCATGCAAACACTATTCTTTGTTGATGCATATGCTATTGTGGAAAGGAAAAATGGTTTTTAGAAAATTCATGAAATTGAGAGAAAGGGATAACATGGATAATGAGTTGTTTGTCCAATGGTGGACCCATATCTGGGATGTGCACTATCCTTAATCTGATTATGCTATGTTTTCAAGTTTTTGCTACTGGATCAGTTGGGCCTAAAGCTCTTTTACAGTATCTCAAAAGGTGTGAAAGATATATTGAGGCCTCTAGAGTATGAGGAGGGAACTACACATAAATTCAATTGGTGGGATTGGTACCTCCAATATGACTATATTGCAATTAAAGTTTATGGATCCTTGGTGCCACCCCACAAACTGCTAATATATATGCCAGACCAACAAGACTTCATGGAGATAATGTGGTAGCTTGATGCCATGGATAAGGCACATTTTAGAAATCAAGGAAGGCATCCTTGGTAAACCATTACTATGGTTTTTCCTATTTCACTTGCACTTCAAAGGAAGGCATTGAGAGGTTTGGATTTTTATTAAACAATCTTAGAATGAAACAAGATATTATAAGATTTTGTGACCTTGAAGGGGTTATTATTACTGAGAGAAGAGCCATAGGATTATCAGGGAGACATCATCAATTCTTCTATCAAGAGGATGTGATCAAAAACCTATCTTTTGATGAGGAAGTTGCAAAAAGAAAAAGTACATGGAAGAAAATTTGTGCAATTGAGGAGAAGATTGTAAAAGAAAAACTTTCTATGTCAGTCCTTACTCTGAGGTACAAGAAAAATTTGTGTAAGCAAAATTGATGCTTGGAGATTTTGAAGACAATTTTCTTTGAAAAGGTTAAGCAAGCTAAAATAAGGGTCATGCTGGCCAGGAAAAATCATGAAGCAAAAATAAGGATCCATTTAGCTCAATCTTCTGCTCAATGCATTGAAGTGCAAGCTAAGGAGATAGTCAAACAACCTACAGTTACCTCATTGGCGACTTATTCTGAAACAGAGCAATGAGGTGAAGGATATGCACTTGAGGTATCTGTAGAATACATCCCAGTGGAGGAGGAAGAGGATCAAATATTCCCATATCCTATTAAAGAAGATGCTTTGAATATTGATGTTCCTCCCAACAAAATTGTAAAATGGGAGTATAATGAAATCGAGGATGATGATGTCAAGATAAGGGCTTGTGACGATTTCATGTGTGATTATGCTTTTGTTCAAACAAAAGAATTTAGAGATTTTGTTATCCATTTGAAAGGCTCTAATATAAAAAAGAGAATAGAAGAGGCAAAAGGAAATGTTGACCCTTCTTTGCAAGATGAAGCTGTGAAGGAGGAGGAAGGAAAAATAATGCAAGAAATTACTACTATGTCACCACAAGGTGCAAGATCCCTAGTCAAAGGAAGTGGGATTATACTATTGCCTGGATGGGAACTATCATCAACTATTGCATTAGATGCAATCAAGAAAGATCTAGATGCCTCCATCTCTAAGGATATTTTTAATAACAAAGTTTTTGGCTTAGGCTTTAGTCCTAAGATACATACACTTGCTATTTGGTCTATGGCACCAAATACTGGAAAGCCTGAAGTGATAAAGTCTATGGAGAAAGAGATTGGAGTTGTGGTTGTTAAAGGGCCACTGAAATGACAACTATTGTAGCTACATAGTTGACAATGCATGCTTCCATTTTGAGTGTAGACACAACCCATATCACAGAAGCTAATTATAAAAAATTGTTGGATAAGTACAATAAAGTGATGGATGAGCACAACAAGGTACTTGCCACTGCTACCAATACATCTAGGGGTTTTCCCTCTCTAACAAGTTATGCTTCAAATTTGTTAGCACAAGATAGAAAAACCCTTATCATTAAGAATTCAGAGCTTGAAGTAGGAGGTGCAAGCATAGAAAGAAAACACAAAGAAAGAAAAAATGGAGACAGTCAAAGTGGCTAATTATATTTTTGATGATGTGTTAAAACATAGAGTAAAAAAATTGCTAAATAAAGCTGATAATGTGTGGAATGCCTACAAAAATATTCATGAGGAAAATGTGAAATACTTGCAGGTTCAAAAATCATTCCATATTGAGTGGAATAAGTGGTGTGCTAGGGTGGGAACATTGAAATAAATGATGCCTTAGATGCAGGAAGACCCTGAAGCTCCCACCAACATTCCTGATTTAATGAAGGCCATTGATTTAGTAAATGAAATCACAACTTTTCATGGAAAGTTGGGAATGCAACTCTAGAATAAATTGAGAATGGTCAAAGAAATGGAAGGGTTTACTATACCAAATATATTGAATGATAAGGGTGAATTAAAGGAGTTTTCCAAATGGGAGCAAGAGTTGGGAGAACTACTTCCTCATTTTAAGATGTTGTTGAGTGTTGTTGATTATTCTATGTTGAATCCTAACATAGATAATATGATAGAAATAGAGATGAGGATGGACACATTTGTCAAAGAGGCCAGGGTGCTAATTGATGCAAGGTACAACCAACATAACACAAAAGTATAGAAGTTGCTAAATATGCAATGGCTAGTTGAGGAGGATTACAACACATGGCTTGAAAAACTTACAGATTAAGCCTATGTTGAAGTATTGTAAAATTTTGTATCCTCTTAGTAATGAAAATCGATGATAAGTTTGGTAATGTGGATTGGGAAATACAATTTTGGGTCTTAATTCTACAAATATGGTGAGTAATGGATGGGAGAAATGCAATGCATAGCCTGGAAATAGTACAAATTAGAATTTTTTTAAAGTATGGATAAAATATTGTTTTCTCCCTAGTTTAAATTTGGTGACAAGGATGCAAACGTGGAAGATCTTTTGTCTCTTGGGAATGCTAGCAAATAGCGAGATCCACATGGTAGCATAGTGCATGAGTGTAACTTGAAGAGGCTCATAGATTTTGTAGATGTGCTTTGAAGAGATGTATGCACTCAAATGGCATTTAGCCACATGGATGCCAAATGGCCGAAGGTAGGGACCCCTATGAGTGCACTTAACCAAGGACAATGATTTTAAAGAGCATGCAACTAATTGGATCGACCGATCACTAGGATAAAGGGGTTAGATGATAAATGATGTTGAATAAATTAAAACACAACTTAAAATATCATCATAGGCTAGGAAAGTACCAAAATATTAAATATAAAGTGCAAGCCCTATGCATAGGGGTTAAGGTTTAAGGGATTTAAAGAATCCCCAGGACTATGGCATTGAAACCCTAAAAATATGCAAAGATTAGCATAACTCACATTGAATTTCTTAGATCAATTATTAACAATGAAGAGTGTAAGGGGGGAGACACAAGTTGACTAAGATCCTACAATAATTGATAATTGAGACTTGTGCCAATGTTTTCTTAGAAAATTTTCATGTGTAATCATAACATGTGAAGGATGAATTAACATATAAATATAAAATTTGTACATCCTTGATAGAGATGAAACTCACTCATGAATAGAATAACATAATGGCCTTTGAAATTATGAATAATAACAATTTTAGGAATAGAATCGATGTTTTTTCGTTAACTTAATTGTGTGACTTGATAAATGGATGAGAGGTTTTTTTTATGGGCACTTTGACACATTGAGGGTTAGATTTAAAAGACAAATACATTCACAATGTCCATATCCCTCAAACTCATTATTCCCTATATTATATTAGTTTGTTAGAGGGATACATGATATCAAACAACACTATCACTCATTTGATTTTTTTCTTTTGGGAATAATGGTACTTCATTTGATATGCAATATTGGTGATGTCAGTAATGTTTTAAAATAATAAAGATAAATAAATTTGAATATTACATGTGATTAATTTGCTAATTCCAAACTAGCATAATAATAAAATGCTTTAAACCCATACAATGGCTCATGAACAAAAAATGTAGATTACTCTACACTTTGGGATCACCAAAACCATAGGGAAGGAGAAAAATAGAACAATCATTAGCAACAAGGATGTCTCCATCGAAGACAGGCCAAATACTCCTACTTGGAGAGGTTTTCCAATAGGGAGAAGAAAAAATCATGGACCTCCAAAAGGAGAATAGATTTGGAAACCAAAGAGTCTATAATTTTTCATCGGTTCAAATTGCATACCTCTCCCGCAATAGACATTGGTAAGTAGGAAAGCTATCACCCTAAATTATAGAGATCTCTTAAATTCAATATCTTTCTATAAAGAATGCACCTTGATAATAAAATGTGCCAAAGAATGGCCTACTAGGGCCAAACTTCTAAAATGGTGCATTGTTTCATAAGGGCAAGGGATCATGGTGAAATCCCTTCCAAAAGGCTTGCTTTTGGTCAAATATCCAAATGGGGAGAAGAGGGAGATACTCAAGAAAGAGCATTACACGATGGATGGTATGGGGTTCCTCATAACATATTGGAAACCTAATTTCAACCCTATGATGGAGGAAGTTGAGAAAATATCAAAATGGGTAAGATTTTATAATCTACCTCTTGAATACTAGAATGAATATTCTCTATAAACCCTAGGAAATAAATTGGGGACCTTCATTAAAATAGATGAAAAGATATTGAATGGGGATTTTGGTATATGTGTTGTTTTCAACCTAAATTCTCCTATGTGGGAAGAAATAGAGATCATCACAGAGCAGGGTAGGTGGAAATAGAAGGTGGAAGTGGAATGGGATCTAAAATATGTAAAAGGTTCTTGGGCTATGGCCACTCGGTGGAAGATTGCAACCAACTAAGAGATCGAGCTACATATGATGGAAACATTGAAGGAACATTCAAAGATTCTCCCCCAAATGAATCTAGGATGGATGACAAAGAGGAAGGAAAATTTTCTATTCATATGGATAATTCACCCACCAAGGTTAATCCAAAGGATGATCACACTTAGGTACCCTAGGGGAAGGAAACCATTGAAAATATATCCCTTGGAGAGGCATAAGGAACCAATGAAGCTTCTCAAAATAATGATGTGGAGCCTAGAGAGGAGGAGTTAAAATATGTGGGAACAAACACGCCCTTCTTGGATGAGAAAACTATTAGGGAAATTGAAATAGATAAATATTTAAACAAACTTTAATTTGGCCTATTATCTATTTAGAATAATGAATGATGATAGAGGAATAATAGTTAAAGATTAAAAAAAAAAAAGTCAACCTCACAAGTCAAAGATGAAGGCTAGTCAAAACAAGGAAAAGCAAAAGGGCATTGCTAAAGAAGGATAAATTTTGTTTGAAGATAATGGACTGTCAAGCCTTCTAGTTTTGGAAGAAGATGATCCCAAAAAAATTGGGAAGAAAGGGATTAGTCAATCAGAAACAACAAAAGACACCCTAAACTATGGGAAACTAAGAAAGAGGGGTGGAAAAAAAAATAAAGAGAATCTTTTCCAAGATGGTGATGTCAAAGGGAAGATGAAGATTAGTAGAATGTTGAGGTATAGGAAGGGAAAATCCCTTCCCAGGGAGAAATGAAGATCTACTTATAGAATTTTAGGGGCCTAAATTCCCCTAACAAAAATGGCTTGGTCAAGAGACAATTGGAGATTTCAAACTCAAACATATATATTATCCAAGATACCAAGTTCGATTTAGCAAATTTAGAGTTCATGAAGAAAAAAAAATGGGATGTGTTGGGAGTCCCTGTAATTTGGAAAACCTCGACATGTGACAATAAAAAAGTTATTAGAAAACTGCTTCTGATAGGTATATGAAGTAATATGTCTCAAGTCAATTTTTTAGTTCATTTTGATCAATGTCTATAGACCAAACTCTTTCCTCTGCAAAAAAAGGGTCTGGAAAGAACTAAATGTAGTTTTCCAATCCTCACCAAATTTCTACTTCATCCTTGGAGGAACTTCAATTCCATCCTTCATGAGAAGGACAAGACATGGGGAATCAAGAGGATAGATCAATCTTATAGATATTTTGAAGAATTTGTAGAAAATAATAGTCTATTTGAAGTGCCATGAAGAATGGATATTATACATGCACTAAAAAAAGTATAAGCTTTAGCAAAATTTATGATAAACTATTGTTTCTTTTAGAAAGGTGATTTGGGTGCTTGTTCTAAAGTGATGGAAAGATTTATTATCCCCATTTCAGGTTTGGATCATTATCCAATTGTGATAGGGCGAATTTCAGTGCTAGAATACGAGCAACAAACAAAAGAAATCAAATAACACTAAAAGACACTCTACACCTCAAGATTAGCCTAGTTGGATTCAAACAAAATAAAGATGACAAATGAAACCTTTTACTTTGTCTCGAATTGATCCTTTGGTTGGCCCTTCGATCTTTGGTGTTGTATACTCCTTGGATGGCAAGAGATGCAAGCTATAGGATGGATGAAAAATGGATGGAAGTGGATGCAAGCATGAAAAATGGCTAAGTATGAATTGAGAATTTTTTTTGCAAGATTTTGGCTACTATCAATGATCTCCCCCCAAAAATGAGAGAAAAGAGGGGGTATTTATAGAGAATTTGGAATTATCTAGGTAAATGGATGGTCAAGATTGAACCACCAAGATCAAGATGTAGGGCTAAGGTGAGTTGAGAACTCGCAAGCCCTCACATCTTGACATGTGGCATGTGAATTGGCTTAAAAGAGATGGTGTGTACATGAGGTGGAAGGATAATATATGACATGGAGGTGGTACATAGTACCTTGGGATTGGACAAGATCTCCTCATAAAGGAGGTATTTGTCCCTATGTGGGTGAGAGGACATGTGGGGAATTAAAAATTCCTCAAATATTATCATGGGGATGAGAGAAGGAATTTAAAATTCTTTTAAATGCATTGGGGGATTAAATGTGAATTAGAAAATCACATGGGGAATGGGGTGTCTTCTTCAAAAAGAGAAAGTTTTTAATGAAGTTGACTAAGGACACATTCCATAAATTATATGGGGATTAGGTTGATCTAACTAAGTGATCAAGGTTGTGCAAGTACTTGATTAGACTAATTAATTAAAATTAGAGGCAAGTGGGAAATTATGGAGAATGAGACCCTAATGATGATTAGGGGTGTGCACATCTTAATCATAATTTTATTATGAATAAGAAAGAGGATTAAATTACTAAGAGGTATTAGAGACCAACTTGCAAAAGTTAGAGGATGTGACAATGAGAGAGAAAGTGAGGGATTTAAAAATAAAATTTAAAATTCCAAAAAGATAATATGACTAAATTAAATAAAGTGAAACATTTATTTAATTTAGAGTGGAAATAGGGGAAAAATATTTATTAAATTAAATACTTTAGAGACCTTATGGAAGACATGAAATATTAATTGCCGGTATTGGCATGGTGTGATGGTTTAAAGGTGGCATTGTTGTTTGTGCCACCAAGGTTCAAACCCCATTGGGGTGGTATTGTTGAATGGTTGTAATCTGGTTCATAGCTCCGGTCAAAAGTGTTTACCCCTTGAATAAAATAAAGACATGAAATATTAATTAAATAAATGATTTAATTAATATCGAAAAAAGAGATGATTAAGAAGATGCCTTTGACCATAAGGAAGTGGTCAAATTTAGGTGTCTACATTTTCCCCTCTTTGAAATACTATTAGGATATTAGGGTTTCGAAGAAAAATAAAATACAGACAACTCTATGGGAGAAACGACTGGAAAGGAAATGCCCCATCATCGGAGAGATTGCGTGAACTACCTGAAGGGAGGAGAAATAAAGAGGATGCCCCGATCTAGCAAGGGAAGGTTTATGACAGAATATTGGGAGAGAATGGTAGGGTATGCCCCTTCGAGAAGGGGGACGGGGACAAAAAAGGGGCTCTAGGCAACTTCTCAAAAGTAGGAAGTGGTATATGTCATTGGAAAGGGCACATAAAATCATGAAGATTGGTGTTTGAATAGAGGAAAACGGGTTTACAATGTTCAAATGGCAGCCCCGGAAAGATAAGGGGGAGGGAATTAGTTGAGGTTAAAAAAAGGATAAATAAAAGGAAAAAATTCCTTTCCTTGTAAAAAGTGAAAAAAAGGGGGGGAAAAGTTATAAAAGGTAATTGAGGGAGTTACCTCTCCTCATTTGGATAGTTGTCAAGTGAGGAGAAGAGGGAGAAGAGGAGAGGGAAAGAGGGAGGAGACACAATGCTAGAGTACGATTCAGACATCATTCATCAGGGGATGAGAGACGGTGATTCCTCAAGGAGTGTGTTGTGCCATGTCAAGTTAGTTCGAAACCCCACTTTGTGATTTTGTTCAATTTGGCTAATTTTTTGCAAAAAACAAAAATATGGGTTTTGTGGGGTTGCACGGGAGGGATAATGGGTTAGAGGGAAAAAATTTTGTTGTAAAAATTCCTTTGAGGGTGTGGGGGGGAGGATGGATGCCTGGGTAGAGGGGCGAGGGTGCAAGGTGGGCCTGGGCGGGTCTGCCCGGGCGGGGGCGTTGGTTCGCCTAGCCGAGCCCGGGTGGGTCCACCTGAACCAAGTGGGAGCCTGCCTAGCCTGCTTGGGTGAGTCCGCCCGGGCTTGGACGGGTCAGCCCGAGTTGGGCGAGAGCTCGCCCAGGTAGGTCCTCCCAAGCCGAGTGGGACCCTGCTTAGTGGGCTCAGGCGAGCTCACCCAAGCTCGGGCGAGTCCGTCAGGCTCAGGGCGGGTCCACCCAGAGGCTGGGGGAACTCCAGGGAGTCTTAAAAAAGTGAAAGGTGGGAGAAAAAAAGTGGTTAAGGGTGGGAAAGGGAAATAGTGGGATGGGGAAGGGAAATCCTGGGGCAGGAAGAATAGGAAAAAATGACATCAAAAGAAACTAACAAAGGACCGTTGCTATGGATACAAAATGTGGAGACCTTGCGGACGCGAGAGAGATGGTCGGAGGTACTGACCAGATGCATGGCGGCGATGACAAGCACTGATTACCAGAAACTAGAAAAGGGAGGATTAGTTCACCTGCTATCCTACCCGACGATTAAGGCCCACAGGGCTATGCTGACAATCTTGATAGAGTGCTGGGACTCGATGACATCGACGTTCCATCTACCAACTGGGGAGATGATATGACCTTGGAGGATGTTTGGCAGATTTTGAGGCTCCCTATAGCAAGGCTTGTGATTAGCGAGTGCTTGTAGGCAGACAAGGCATTGGATGAGTTTGTGCGTGTTGTTTTTGGCAGTGACAATCTACCGATTCAGCGGGGGCAGCTGGATGTGAACATGTGTCTGTCCTACAGGGTACCAACATTGTCTTTGTACCTAGTGGGACTGATTAGCGAGATCCTGGTGCTAGACCAGAGTGGTTGATTCCTGCATCTCAAATTCATCGAGGTGATTTGGCATATCATCGAGGGCCGAGAGGGGCAATTTGTGTGGGGGACCTGCATGCTAGCATAGTTGTATCAAGATATGCATCGGGTATGCTATCGGGAGACGTAGAGTGTGGCCCATGTCACATTACTACAGGTTTGGGCGTCAAAGCACATCAGGGTGACCAGGACGATTGTGCACAGATTAGGAGAGCAGGATGACACAAAGGCCATGGCCTAGGGATGGGGGACAAAGGCGGGAGCAATACTGTGGTATCGAGATGTGAGAGATGTAGATGTATGGAGGAGATGGCTAGATGATGTGTAGGAAGAGGTGATAGTGTGGCGGCCTTATATGTTGTGACACTTCAGGGGCTGGACGGGTGCTGAGGAGGTACACAACAGTTACTTCTTCACCTGTTGTTATATTATTGGGAGAGTTTTGCTTATAGTGGAGTTGCACAAACCAAATCGAGTGACACGACAGTTCGGAGTGAGGCAGGATATTCCTGCGGGGCGGATGATGTTTCAGCGACTATCATAAGAGCGGCCATGGGGGGCTATGTTGGACCTAGGTATAGTGTGGGCGGAGCTAGAGACACTACAATTTTTTCCATACCTAGATAGGCATGAGGGGCAGAGGGATGCAGGGGTGACGGATCAATATCGGTAGTGGTTTAGGTGACATCCACCACCATGGATTACCCTAGTAGTGTTGATTGAGGGAGCACTAGGGTTCAGGTCAAAGGATGATAGACGCCTGAGAGCAGCGGGACTGGCCCCTCGAGGGTGACAGAGAGGAGGTCAGGCAAGAGGAGGACAACAAGGGGAGAGACCGAAGGTGATTGGAGCAACCGAAGAGCCAGTGAGGGTAGCCAAGAGGAGGGAGAGGATGAGGCCAAGGCTGCAGCACAGCAGGGGAGGGGGCTGAAGATCTAGAAAGAGAGGAGCCAAGAGACACGTGCATCCCTAAGAGGTTAGCAGCAAGAGATAGGGGAGGAGGCTGAGACCAGCAGAGCACAGGAGAGACGGGAGAAAAATATGGCCACAGGATGGCAACAACGATAGAGATAGGAGGAGGGCGAGACCAATAAAGCGTAGGAGAGGATGATAGGGAGAGGGGGAGCCCCCTCAGTGATTGATGTGGATGAGATGGAGGCATCAGCAGAGAGCGAGGGGTATGAGCTGCAGGATATGGATATTGATTTTGATGTGCATGAAATCGCACCACTGTCGACAACACCACCCAGAGGAGAGGACCCCGCAGTGGTGTTGAGAGAGACTCTAGAGAGACTGCGCCTCAACGAGTAGTGGTTACACTAGATAGAGGCTGAGCAGGTCAAATTAGAGGCAGCGTTGAGTGAGCTACAAACACGATTCATCCAGGGTGAGAGATTACATAGTCTTGACCGCACTGGTGTCTGATGTGGAGAGTTTGATGAGAGAGAGAGATGAGGTGTGGGATGAGGTAGTGGACTTACGGGCAGAGATAGAGAGATTGCAAGTGGAGGTGGCTAGGGCACATGAGGAGGGAGATGCAATGATATGGAAGTGAGATCATTTGGTGGCAGAGGCGGCGATACGATAGGTTGTTGGAGGGGGGGAAGAAAAGAGTCATCAGAGACTAGGACAAGGACTGTCAAAGATATAGTGGGTTTGTAGGGACAACTAGAGCAGCTACAGAGGGAGAGAGCAGATCTACACCAGGAGTGGGCAAAGCTCAGAGACAGGGTTGACTATTTAGAGTAGATAGTCGGGGACATGGGATTGATGCAATGGAGGGAAGAGGAGATGAGGAGAGAGATGTGCATGTTGCAGTCAGAGATAGACGTGGCACAGGCACAGGTGCAGGCCTTAGAGGTAGATAGGGATGTGTTATAGGCAGTGTCCAAGTGGCCAAGAGTGAGTGGCAGGTGGCAGAGTCAGAGGTTCATTCTCTCCAGAGAGAGGGATGTAGTGGTGTCATAGGTGTCTGGTCTTCGATGAGAGCGAGATTCTACTGAGTTGAGACTTTAGGCACTTTAAAGGGATAGGGATGCAGCAAAGGCTCAGGCATAGGCTGCATAGAGAGAGAGATGTTACAGAGATACAGATGTAGACATTACAGAGTGAGTGAGACACAACACAGGATCAGCTATGGGAAACACATGGTGTGGGGGGGAGCCAAGGGCAGAGGTATAGGGGTTACAGGGATAGCTACAGGTTGCAGAAGCTGAGAAAGATAGAGCTACATCATAGGTAGAATAATTGATAGAGGCACAAGAGGCCTAGGCATAGGAGCAGAGGGCTATTAGTAGAGATCGAGACAAATATAGACTTGAGTGGAATGTCGTTAGGCATTAGGTTGCTCAGTGAGATGACTATATGCAGGAGGCGAGTTATTGGAAGTGTGCATATGAGCACATTGTTCTAGATCTAGCGTAGCGCATAGCACGCTATATTAGGTGGGTACCCCAGATGTTGGCACCGTCCCAGTCATTAGGGACACGTACTAGAGGATACAGTGACTATCGACGAACTCCCTCTCCTTCTCCTCTCGGTGGTTACCAGGGGACTCCCATGCATAGAGGGCCAGTGTCAGATTCTCCTCAAAGGTCAGATGTGGGTAGCTCACAGTAGGGTAGCCAGAGATCAGATGACAGGATACCCATTTTTTTGATAGACATAGGATGGAGCATGTAGTACTTATTGATAGAGAGCAGAGATGCTCTACATCTCTAGATTGTGTACCTTATTTGATGATGTATGATGGATATATGATGTACATTGTATTATTTTGATTATGATATGGGATAGTCCTTATTAAAACTATGCATTGTGTAGATATATTTGATATTTCATACTTATGTGGATGGATGATTTTATTTATTTATGCACATGCTTATGACACTTCGTGCCTATGTGGATGTATGAGTTGATTTATGTATGCACAATGATACGACATGCTTATGTGGATGTATGATTTGATTTATGTATGCACATGGATATGATACTACATGCTTATGTGGATGTATGATTTGATTTATTTATGCACATGTTTATGACACTACATGATTACATGGATGTATGATTTGATTTATTTATGCACATGGATATGATACTACATGCTTATGTGGATATATGATTTGATTTATTTATGCACATGGATATGATACTACATGCTTATGTAGATATATGATTTGATTTATTTATGCACATTTTTATGAAGATGGATGATTATACATTTATCTGATATGCAATGTAATTAGGATGTACATGTTAATATGGATGTGTATGGGTTAAATGAAACTATAATGAAAACCTAAGTGTCAGGAAGGACCTGCATGGGAATACAGATAGATGACAAGTACATTATGGGTGTGATACCACATTTGTCAAAAAACCATTAGTATCCTGAGAGGAAGATCAAGAGGGAAAAAGAGTCAAGAATTGCACAACCTAAATCACAAGTCATGGGTCATGGACAAGGTTAAATGTAATGAAATGAAATATAGTGCAATTAAGAACGTAATTTTCCATCTTCAGAGCATTGATTTTTTCTATAGCATAAGATACCAAATACCTTGATATGTAAGACCAAGGCGAGTTGGCATCCAATGCATGAAACAACCACAACAATCAGAAAGGCTATCCCAACACCCCCAAGGTCAAGAGGACCTTGGTCGGGCCAGGTATTGGGATAACCAAAAACACACAAGGATGCCACAGCGTAACACAAGACCTCAGGGATCTTTGTGGGTACTATGTGAGACAATCGAGAAGACAACAACAAAGAAAAGATCAAGACACGCCCCTATGTAGACGAGTCAAAGCACACCATGATATGATGGATCAAGGAAACCATGACACGTGTTGATAGTGAGCTCAAATGATAAACAAAATCCGAAAACATCAAAAGATCACAATCAAGTTCAAAATGTCCTTTGCCACAGGATCAAGTGGATGGATGGGATTGATGAGGTCTGTGAGGAAGGATGCATCCTATTGAGACTGATGATGGATACTAAACTAGAATGACCCAGTTGACACAAGATATTTTCCATTAACCAAATGTCTTGACATTGGGGGATTTTTTTGTGAACAACGAGCCAGATAAGGATACAGATTGACAGACACTATAGACCTAGAGGCTCGGGGGCTAATTAGAGATTAGCCTTTACTACGTGAAAGTGCAGAGCCCTTGTAGTTCATGAAAAGACCATGGATAAAGCGAAAAGGGGATAATGAAGGAAAATGATGAACGGCCAATATGTGCTGGTGTGGATACCCTGGGGGTAGATCAAATGATCAACCTTGCCTACGTGACAATGCAGGGGCAACGTAGTTCGACCAAGGACACGACATGATGGGATCTAGATGAAGATCAACATGATGGATGATCCTATGTGACGCCACAGACCAACCGACGATGAGATGAATGACATAAGCTTAGAGTGGGATATTGAAAAGCTCAGGATGAGGGATAGCCTAGATGAATCGTCCAATGCTCAATCAAAATATACTAAGCATCCAAGGATGGGATGGATGAGAATGATAGTGTGGATGAAAGCATAAAATAGCTAGGATGCCAGGTAGATAATGATTAAGCCCTCTACGAATGATGCCTATTGTCAGGTTTTCACCACCTGTACTTATCCAAGGTGCCACCAAAAGGTGGTTTTCACCATAGGATGAACTTATTTCTCTTTACTATTTTTGGATTTTTATGATTTTTTTTTTTTAATTTTTTGACTTTATAGGCAGGATTATCAAGTGGACTTAGGCGTAGAACTTTTTTAGATGCATGATGTTGATGGGTTCTTCAAAAGGCTCTCCTTCAAGAGTAGTCAACCTGTATGCCCCAGATCCATATTTGGAGACTATGATATAAGGCCCCAACCAGTTTGCCTCAAATTTTCCTTTCTTGTCTCGGTCTTGCTAAGTACGTTGATTCTCCTTGAGGACAAGATCACCCACCTAAAATTTTTGAGGGTGAACCTTCTTGTTGTAGTGACATTTGAAGCGGTTCTGATATGCTTGTAGGTGATTGTAAGATTTGATTCTTCTTTCATCTAGTAATTCTAGTTGTGCAAGCCATGCACATGAGCATCTTCCTCACTAATAATATTTTTTAAGGAAATTCTCAGTGATGGGATCTCAACTTGAATTGGAAAGATGGCTTCAACGCCATAGACTAAAGAATAGGGAGTGGTGCCTATAGGGGTGTGGATGGAGGTGTGATATGCCCAGAGGGTGGGATGAATATGGAGGTGCCAATCTAGACCAGTGTTATTAACAACCTTTTTGAGGATGCAGATGAGGGTCTTGTTGGTTGCTTCTGCTTGACCATTACCCTGGGGGTAATAAGGCATTGACCAACAATGTTGGATGTGAAAAGTGTCACAGAGGTGTTTCATGGCTCAGTTTTTGAAGGGTTTTCCATTATCGAAAAGGATGGTGGATGGGATACCATATCTACAAAGAATATGGTAAAGGATGAATTTTGAGATCTAAATACTGGCGATCTATGAGAGTGGCATTGCTTCCACCCACTTAGTGAATTATTCAGTGGTGGTAATTATAAATGTATGGTTGTCAGATGATGGTGGTTGAATATTTCCAATTAAGTCGAAACCCCATTGAGAGAATGGCCACGGTACTAGGAGGGGTTGAAGATCCTGTGTTGGAGCATGAATCAAATCTGCATGTTGTTGGAAAGGAAGGCACTTCTTCACAAATTCACAAGCATCGTGCTCTAATGTAGGTCAATAATATCTAGTTCAGAAAATCCTTTTGGCTAGGGCCATACCATTTGAGTGAGCTCCACAAACACCACTATGTACCTCTATTAATGTCGTGCGGGCTTCGGTCTCATTCAGACACCTAAGGAGGATCCCATCATACCCACGATGATAAATTGTATCACCGATGATAATGTAATGAGCCGAACATTGAATAAAGGATTTTTGTTGGTTCTGTGTGAGGTTTGGCGGTAGAACATTATCATGGAGATAGGTATATATGTCCTGGTACCAGGAGGAAGTGGGACCTATGATATCGCACACCATATCAATCTCAAGAATATCATACGCTGGGATTAAAAATTGTTCAACAAGGAACTCACATTCTGTCTGATCTTTAGTCATGTCAATGAGGGAGCTGATAGTGGCCATTGCATTTGCTGCTTTGTTCTGTACCCTAGGAATTTGATCAAATTGTATGAAGGTGAAGTATATCTTGAAATCATCCACCATACATTTGTAGGGCAACAACTTATGATCTTTTGTTCAAAATTTATCATTAACCTACTTGATGACTAACAATGAATCCCCATAGACTTTCAAGTGAGTTATATGCCACTTCTTTGCAATTCGGAGGCTAGTGAGGAGGGCTTCGTACTCTTCCATGTTGTTGGTACACATGAATGCTATTCTGAATGATTTTGGAATGTAGTCACCTTGAGGGGTAACTAATAGAATTCCTGTGCCTGATCCATTATAGGTATATGAGCCATCAAAATACAATGTCCAAGTAGGTGCGTCTGTGACTGTGTAAACTTCTTCATCTAGAAATTCAGTGTCCAGAGGGTAAGCATCTACCAAAGGTTCCTCAGCCAACTGATCAACTATGACCTATCCCTTTTTGGCTTTTAATTCTACATACTCTATGCCAAATTCACTTAGTAGCATGACTCACTTGGCCATGTGGCTAGTTAGACTGGTTCTAGATAACAGATACTTTAGTGGATCAATCTTAGCAACTAATTTGACTGGATGGCTAAGCATGTAATGTCAAAGTTTCTATGTGCTGAAGACTAGTGTGAGACAGGCCTTTTCCATGGGAGAGTAGTTTAATTCATAGCCTACCAATGTTTGACTAATATAGTAGATCACCCTCTCTTTTGATGATTCATCATGTTGTGCCAACAATGCCCCTAGCACAACTGAAGTAGCGGAAATATATAGCAGGAGGGGTTTCCTTGGAGAGGTTGCATCAAAATCGGTGGATGAGCTAGGTATTCCTTGATCTTATCAAAGCCTGCCTGACACTGCTGGTCCCATCGAAAGGTGGAGTCTTTCTTCAAAAGATGAGTGAATGGCTAACACTTATCTACGAGCTAGGCTATTAACCAATAGATGGATTGCATCTTCCCTTGGAGGCTTCTTAACTCTTTTAGATTGTGTGGGGGTGGCATGTCTAGGATAGCCTTCACCTTGGTGGGATCAACCTCAATACCTCTTCGAGAGACTATGAAACCCAACAGTTTTCCTGATGTGACACTGAAGACACACTTTTTTGGATTTAGTTGTAACTTGTAATGCTCCAATTGTTCAAAGATCTTTTTCAGGATGATAGGGTGTTTTGCTTAGGTTCTGGATTTCCCTAACAGGTCATCGACATAATCCTCCATGATGATATGGATGAGGTCATGGAGGATGACTGTCATTTCCCTCTGATATGTCGCCCACATTTTTTTGAGACCAAAGGGCATAACATTGTAATAGAAAGTACCCCAAGCTGTTGTGAAAGCGGTCTTGTGTTGGTCTTCATGTGCAATTTGGATATGATTATAGCCAGAGAAACCATCCATAAGGGATAACATCTCATGTCCTACTGTGAGGTCAACCAACATGTCAATGTTAGGAAGAGGGAAGTCATCTTTTGGGTAGGCCTTGTTAAGATCTCTAAAGTCTGTGCAGATATGAATGTCTTCACTTGGTTTGGAAACTGGTACTATATTGGAGATCCACTTAGAGTAGTCAATTGGTCTGATAAACCCTGCATCTAGTAATTTCTCCAGTTCCTTCTTGACTAACAATGCTACCTGTGGATGCATCTTGCAGAGCTTCTATTTGACAGGCTTTGCATTAGGGCGAACGTCTAGGTGATGAACCACTAAAGCGGGATCCAAGCTTGGCATATCTAAATATGACCAAGCAAAGTTAATAATAACCTCTTCGAGTAACTAAAAAATGACTGTGTATTCTGGATCTGAGAGTGACTTGGCCACATATGTGATCTTAGGAGTTTCGGCAGTTCCAAATTAACTTCTCGAGTCTCTTCAATTAGGATGGACGACCATGTAGATAACTGAGTTCCCATAAGGGGAAGATGAACATCTCCATCCTCCAACACCTCTTTGATGTTTTTTCCATCAGATGCATCATTTATTTTTACTCTTTCAAGGTTAAGAAGTGCCTCAGGGAGGTTTTCACTAGATGACTGCTTTTTATTTTTCTTATTCTTATTTTTGCAACTGGAGTGTTCATCCTCCCCCAATCCCATGGGGTTGACATATGTATCCACATACATATTAACAGGTGTGCTGTCATGTAGGTCCTAATCAATAAGCTCAGGGTGACGAAGGGATAGGATAATGGTGCAGATGGACAAGCATTTGAACATGGATGATATGTTAGTGTGAGCGACATCATCGTATGCACGTATGATGGATTCCTCCTTGGGTATGTCTTCCAATGAGCCATCGTCCATGACAACACTATTGGAAGTATTAGACGATGTTGTAGGGCCTTTCTACTTTTTGTCGTATCTGATGCCTATGTTCTTTGGTAGCTTTGATGTGTTAATAGGTTGTAACTGTCCTTATTCTTCTTTACCTAAGCCCCTACCTTGGTAGTTATACTTTTCTGCAAACTTAGCTGACCAAGGATATGCTTCCTGAAAGTATTCCTTTAGAGGAGGATCTGGTTGGGGTTCTTCTCGGTATACCCATTGACTTATATCCTCTTCTAGTGCATCTATCTTGATACTTGGGGACCTGAAAGTGGTGGTAGGAATTTTTTTTGCACTGAAGGTGATAGTTTTGTCTTCCTTTGGAGTAGCATGTGAAGGTTAACCATACTCGTGTGGTGATGGCGGCATGGTTGCTACATTAAGAGCAGTATGCATTTCATATTCACCACACCCCTTGTCAATGATCTGGACTTTTGTGACCATAGGATTGGTGGTGGAAGATGTAGTGGTTGTAGTGATGGAGGGTGGATTAGTGGATGATGACTGAGATGCCCCCATTTCAACCCAAGGATAATAATATAAATAGGGAAAGGATGCTTCTAAAGCACAACAGTATTCAAATGGTTGGGGGTCAGCATAAATGGTGACCTCTTGTCCATTGACTAGGAATTTGAGGCACAAATGGTACGTGGAGGGGAAGGCTTGCATAGCATGGAGCCATGGGTGGCCAAGGAGGAGATTGTATGGTAAGTCCAAATCAAGGACATGATAGGTAGTGTACTGAACTACAAGTCCAACCTGGATAGGAAGACTAATAATTCCTTCAGAATTTCTTTCTACATTATCATAGGCCTTGATTGTGATGATCTGATTACTTAAGTTTGCTTGAGTGTACCCCACTTGTTTTATTGATTTCAAAGTACATAGATTGAGGGCGAAGCCATTATCTACCAAGACCCTTTTTACTTTATGATGAGCCACCAATACCTCAATATGCAAGGGTTGATTATGATTGGCATTGATATTTAGCATGCCATTCTGGTTGAAGTTCAGCTAATAAGATAAGGCCAGGTGTCCTACCAAAGCTTGGAATCATGTAGGGTCAATGTCATTACGTACATGGGTTTCTTGTAAGGCTCTATTGAGGATTTCTTGGTGGACAAGAGAAAACTTAAGCGGATCCAAGATTGAGATTTGAACAGGGGTCTTCCCCAAGTGATCCAAAATGTTGTACTGAGAGTTTAAGGGACTTGGCTAGGTGGATGCGGAGGCTATAGGGACAGTGATGTGGGCTCGTCTTGTAGTAACAACACACTGAGGGTCTTTGGCTTTGACATGTATCATAGATACACAAGGTTCTACCTGCTCAATGTAATGAATAATACCCTCGTAGATGAGGGGTATGTTCTTATAGCTTACATTATTTGTGTTGTTGTCTTGGGGATTGCTGTTGGAGGTGCTTATGCCTTGATTATGGTTTGGAAATGCATTTTGATATATCTGCAATTGAACATTGGATGATGAAGCTTGATTGGTGTCAACTTTTATATCTCCTTGATCAATAAGATCTTGGACATAGTTTTTGAGACCTTGACACTTATTCAAAGAGTGTCCTTTGATTTTATGGAACTCACAATATTCAATTTCCCTAAACCATGCTGGCTTGGGTTAGGATTCGTCAAGTGGTTTGGTGACAGGGTAGGTGATTGGGTAGTTGATCTGTAACAACTTATTGAAGACAACACTCAAGGGTTCCCCTAATTGAGTGTACTGGCATTTAGCATTACCCTAACTATTCTGGTTTGGTTGTTGAGGAGGATGAGGTGCCCCCTAGGGTACAGATATGGTGTTAGGTACAGATGGTTGTTGTCTTTGGGATGTATTTTCCACTTGGACATGTTTAGTGTTAGTGACACCATCATTTACTGCGTTCTTGTTCTTTTTCCAAAAACGTGGCTTGTCATCGAATGATTTTTCTTTATCATGGCTATGTATTTTGATGTTCCCTTTGGAAACAAGGGCGCATTCAAGGATAGGTCCAATTTTCACTAGCTCCGTGAAAATGGTGACACAATGTAACCTAAAATTATGAGCCATGTCGGGATGAGAGTTCTCCACGAAGAGGGTGACCATGTCCTCTCTTAGAGGGGTTTTCATTCGGCTCACCAGTGCACGCCACCTTTGAAGATAGCTAGCAAAGGTTTCCCCCTCACATTGTTTCTCTTTGAGGAGATCCAGGGTGTCAGTGTCTTTCTCCAAATTGAAAGAGAAATAAGAGACAAATTTCTCTGACAGGTCCACAAAAGATTTTATGGACCCTTTTTCGAGGGAAATGAACCACTCTAGGGCAATGCCTGTCAAGCTTCATAGAAACAGGCGCAAGAGATAATTGTCGTTGTGCATAACTTCCTACCACTGGGAGTAGAATTCTTGCAAGTGGGCCTTAGGATCTTTATTCCCCCTGTATCTGTCAAATTTTGGTATTTCAAAATGTTTAGGAAAGGGGATCAATGAGATGGAGGGATCAAATGGATGTGGGCATATGTCTTATAATTTGAATGATTGTTTGCTAGTCCCAACCTGAAGATCTTTCAGAGTGGCTTTGATTTCCAACAGATCCAAGTTGACTGGTGGTGGGTTGGATGGGTATGGATGGTAGGATGATAGGGGATCCTGCTAAGAGAATGTCAGATTATTGATGTACAAATTTTGATAGTGAGATGTTGACATCCCTTGTTGGTATGTCGGAGGATTTTTTTGATATGGAGGTTGTTGTTGTGAGGTATAGTACAGATTCATTTGATAAAAATGGGAGGTAGGTTGCTCAGGAGCTGGGATGTGATGTTGCTGATTGACCTACTGATACTAAGGTATTGTTGCAATTGTTGGGAGGCCACATAAGGTGGTTGTTGTTGGGACTGTTGTTGGTAATAATGGTGTGGTGGTTTCTGCTATGATGTCGGTGTTGCGTGGGTCGAGACGGGATGTTGTATTGTGTTTGAGCTCACGGTCATAGGAAGGATGTGAGGAACAAGGATATAGTTTGAGTAGGAGGTCAAGATAGATTAATTTGCAGCTGGTATAGTGGTTGTTGTTGTTGGGGCAGCTGAGATAACGTATGGGGATTTTACAAAGGAGACTGTTGGGTACCGAAGGGAACATTCAAAGGTGGTAGGTTAGATTGGAGGGGTTGTGGAGATGCATATGAAGGCAACGAGAGGTTTACGGCCCCAAAAGGTGGAGGTATCACAGTAAAAGGGGTGCTCCCAGTGCTGACAAGAGGTGGATTTGAAAGAGGTGGTCCCATTAGTATCAATGGTTGTGGTTGCAAGACATTTTGCAGCATGCCAAAGGAAAAAGGATCATTGGGATCGATGGTTTGGGGGGCCCCTATGACTGAGATTGTAGGCTGCGGGGGATTGTTAACGAGATAGAGAATGACATTTTCGAATTCAGGTTGATGCCAACCTTCTATGGGAGGAACACTAGGGACATATGAACTACCTGGTACGTTGTGTGAGCCTTGGGGTATATTAGGTGTGGAACCACCATACTTGGATAGGTCAATACCTGACAGAAGCTTGACACTCTTTTTAATTAAGTTAGCCAAGATTTCTTCCCCATGTTTTTCAAAAAGGTGATCCATCATTTGCACATTGATTGGGTTACTGAAGTGTTCCTCAAATGTAATTTCAGGTTGGACGACCATGTTCTCATCCCCGGGAGGTGATGTGTTTTGACTGTCGATATTGGATTGTGATGATGTACCATTGTGTGGATCCCAAGGGATGTTCACACTATTATGGGGGTCTTGTGAGATATTAGCTGCATTGTTTGGATCTTGACGGATGTTCGGTTGGGATTGTTGTTCGGCCATTTTCCTTATTTGTGATTGGGTTTGAACAGGCATGCAAGATGATATGATGGACTAGGATGCTAGGATGACCTTGGTGAGGAAAGGATTGATTCGATTTGATGGTTGATTAGCCAACAAGGATGTGGCTTGATAGGATTGGTTCGATTTAATGATTTGATAGGATTGATCTGGTTTGACCGAGGTGGATTTTGTTAGATGGGATTGGTAGATGATTGGTTGATCTGAATTGGATGATATGATGATTTGATTTGGACTGATGATTGATTAGGATGAATGATAGTGATAGGAATCTTAGACCAAGTTCAAGAGTGATCCTTAGTAATGCTAGGTGTTGATTAATCAATTAAAGGGTGGATGTGTGACAACGACACCGAATCCAACTTGAGATTGAAGTGGATTGATTGGGCCAACGAGGATGACTGACTTAGGATGGATGACTACCCTAAGTTGGCTTTGATGGATGACGATTAGAGATGAACACCTAGGTCAATTTGGATAACCTCTCTAACAAGATTTCAATGGGATATTGATGGTCTAAAATAGGGAAACGATAATCAGAGCGTGGGTTCGAAATGGGTAAATGAGGGTTTGAATGGGTGAACGAATGCACAAGATGAGGGGATGAATGTTTAGGATGGCGAACGGATTCTCGAAATGGGTAAATGAAAGTTCAAAATGGGGAGATAAGTGATCAAACTGGTGAAACGAGGGTCTTAAGTGATGAAGCAGATGAAAAAGCCAATCAAATAAGGGTTAGGTCCACCCTTGTGAAGGGCAGGTCCACCCAAGGAATAAAAGGTGGTCAAATTTAGTCAAAACAGGCCCAAAAGGGGTAGGTCAAAGGTTAGGTCCACCCAAGGAACAAAAATATGGTCAAATTTGGTCAAAATAGTCCTAAAAGGGGTAGGTCAAAGGTTAGGTCCACCCAAGGAACAAAAAGATGGTCAAATTTGGTCAAAATAGGCCTAAAAGGGGTGGATCAAAGGTCAGGTCCACCCAAGGAACAAAAAGATGGTCAAATTTGGTCAAAACAAGCCTAAAAGGGGTGGGTCAAAGGTCAGGTCTGCCCCTGGAACAAAAAGGTGGTCAAATTTGGTCAAAATAGGCTTGAAAGGGGGGAGGTCAAAGGTCAAGTCCGCCCCTGGATGGGTTAGGTCCACCCAAGGAGAAAAAGTTGGTCAAATTTTGTTAAGATAGTCCTAAAAGGGGTTGGGTCAAAGGTCAGGTCTGCCCCTAGAAGGGTCAGGTCTGCCCAAGGAGCAAAAGTTGGTCAAATCTTGTTAAGATAGTCCTGAAAGGGGCTGGGTCAAAAGTCAGGTCTGCCCAATGAGAAAAAGTTGGTTAAAAATGGTTAAAACAGGCTCCAAAGGACTGGTTCATGGTCAAGTTCACCTACACAGAGGTCAGGTCTGGCTGTCTGTGGGGCAGGTCCAACTGTCTGCAAGCTTAAACTTGACTTTTGACAAAAAATACTAAAGAAAAGGACTCAAAACACAACAATCATCAAAGAAAAGGATATGGTTGAATGAAATGAATTAGACAATCACTGGTTTCACACAAAAAGACAATTCAGACAACACAAACCTAAGTCTAGTAGAGAGGGTGTGGCCAACAAAGTCCTCTAATCTAGGATGAACATGGTTACTAGGGAGTCCTCAATATACACCCGGTACGTGAGGCCCAAACCGTGAACACCAACCCTTTACAAGCATGAGTCAGGAACCTAAAAGGCTCGGACCAACTCTTCACATCATCCCAACACTTCGCCAATTACAACGCAGTTGGATTGGGGTACAACTTTCGCTCTCCCCCCTTTATATACCCCGCTGGTATGTGTGGTTGGAATTGTCCCTTAGGGTGATGAAATCCCCAAGCAGGTCCCGCTAAGAAAAAATAAAAGAGGGTTGACTCAAAAGACATGGTGAGCTACAATTTCTCATCACCGAAGATCATCAAATGGCGCAAGGGGATTGGATACATCAAATAACTCACCCAAAAATACGTCAAACAAGGTTAATTGACACCTCCTAGTTAAACTATGTGCCTAGTTAGGGGTTAAAAACCTTTAAAATAGTCAAAGGATTACTAAAAAGTGAAATTTTACCTTCTGGAAAAAAATTGTCTAGGGAAAATCTGGCTGAGTAGAGGTCAGGTCCGACTATCTATAGGGAAAATCTAGTTGACTATAGGGAAAATTCAGTTGTATGTTAGGGAAAATCGGGCTGTCTATCAGGAAAAATTCGACTGTTTGTAGGTCAGGTCCGCCCCTTTGTGATTTTTTTTTCAAAAACAACTTTTGAGCTCTGTGGAGGGTAGATCCGCCCCTAGGCAAGGTCAGGTCCACTTGTGGATGGTGGGTTTGCCTATCTGTTAGGTTAGGTCCACCCTTGTAAGTTGGGTCCACCCAAGAAAGGTCAAGTCCACCCCTCTATAGGTCGGGTCCGCCCCTCTATAACCTGTACCTACAAAAAGTTAAAAAAAAAATGAACGTGAAAGCGAAAGACCCGTTTGTGGGTCCCATTGGGCGTGCCAGAGATGTGATAGGGTGAATCTCAGTGCTAGAATATGAGCAGCAAATAAAAGAAAGAAAATAACACTAAAAGACACTCTACACCTCAAGATTAGCCTAGTTGGATTCAATACAAAATAAAGATGACAAATGAAACCTTTTACCTTGTCTTGAATCGATCCTTTGGTTGGCCCTTCAATTTTTTGTGTTGTATGCTCCTTGGATGGCAAGAGATGCAAGCTATAGGATGAATGAAAAATGGATGGAAGTGGATGCAAGCATGAAAAATGGCTAAGTATGGATTGAAATTTTTTTTTGCAAGAGTTTGGCTACTATCAATGATCTCCCCCCCAAAATGAGAGAAAAGAGGGGGTATTTATAGAAAATTTGGAATTCTCTAGGGAAATGGATGGTCAAGATTGAGCCACCAAGATCAAGATGTAGGGCTAAGGTGAGTTGAGAACTCACAAGCCCTCACATCTTGACATGTGGCATGTAAAGTGGCTTAAAAGAGATGATGTGTACATGAGGTGGAAGGATAGTACATGACATGGAGGTGGTACATAGTACCTTGGGATTGGACAAGATCTCCTCATAAAGGAGGTCCTTGTCCCTATGTGGGTGAGAGGACATACGAGGAATTAAAAATTTCTCAAATATTCTCATGGGGATGAGAGAAGAAATTTAAAATTCTTTTAAATGCATTGGGGGATTAAATGTGAATTAAAAATTCACATGGGGAATGGGGTGTCTTCTTCAAAAGGAGAAAGTTTTTAATGAAGTTGATTAAGGAAACATTCCATAAATTATATGGGTATTAGATTGACCTAACTAAGTGATTAAGGTTGTGCAAGTACTTGATTAGACTAATTAATGAAAATTAGAGGAAAGTGGGAAATTATGGAGGATGAGACCCTAATAATGATTAGGGGTGTGCACATCTTAATCATAATTTAATTATGACTAAGAAATAGGATTAAATTACTAAGAGGGATTTAAAAATAAAATTTAAAATTCCAAAAAGATAATGAGTCAAACCACAATAGTGGTTTACAAATTTTATGAGGAAGGAAATTTCATTTTTTTCCTTTCCCCAAACTCAACAAGTTAGGTCGAACTCAATGGTTCGGCCGAACCACATTATATGTTCGATCAAACATATATGTTTAGTCAAACCATTGGTTCAACCAAACCCCTAAACCCTAAACAAAAATAATAATATTTTAAGGGGTTTGGTCGAACATGGGTTCGACTGAACCCCCTCAAATAAGACATAAAAAAAAAACATGAATTTGTCACTGTTATTTTCGCTTTTTATTGCTTTCCCTGTGCTTGTGTGTGGTGAATGACAAACATGATCTGCAAACGGCGAACAAAATTGACTTCATCTCTCTAGCGAATGCAAACTCAACTTCATCTCTCCTAATTTCATCAACCCAACTTGCATATCAAGCACTAGGTTTGTCAAATTTGAATTTAGTAGAGTTCAAAATGCATTTGTTTGTTAAATTTTGAAACCCTAAATGCGGAATTTTTCAAATTTGTTGAATTGAAATTGCATTTTTTGAAAGTTTCTAAAGCCTTTTCAACATACACTATTTCTATGATACATTTCTACTCTGTCAAAAAATTAACCTGCCCTGTCTATGCTTCCACATTTTGCATACATTTCTACTAGGACATCTCCAATTTATTTGAGGCATTATATCACATAATTCATGGTAATTTTTGATGGAGTATGATAGAAATAGTGTTTCCATTGTATGCACCCTATATCAAACAATTCATTAACTGATTTATTTGAGGCATTATATCAAACAGTTCATGGTAATTTTTTATAGAGTATGATAGAAATAGTGTTTCCATTGTATGCACCCTATATCAAACAGCTCATTAACAGATTTATTTGAGGCATTATATCAAAAACACTATTTCTATCATACTCCGTCAAAAACACTACTATAAATTTATTTGAGGCATTATATCAAACAATTCATTAACAAATTTATTTGAGAAATTATATCAAACAATTCATGATATAAAGTTTAGGGTGCATACAATGGAAACTTGGATAAAATTCTTCATATTTTCCTTTGAGTCTTATGACATTACTCCAAAAATGGTTGGTGAACTAAATGTATGAATTGAAGAATAAATTTAGAGGAAAGAAACTAGATTGTTTGAATGAAATGTATAATAAAATAGTTCTATTAGGATTAGAAGGAATGAAGGTATTATTAAACTTTCTAGTATTAGGAAAATATAAAAATATGTCCACTTTACTATATATATATATTTAAAACTATTAAAAATTAAATTACATAAATCAATTTTAAATTTGTACAAAGAAATAAATGACTTTGACTAAGAGCAAATATTTAAAATATAGCTATCCTCTTTGCAAAATCCAATTTGATTTGAGATATTTATGGACAAAAAATTATGGATGAGCATGAGGTAAGTAAGAAAGAATAACCTTTATTTATATCTTCCCTCATCAAATAATTCCACGTTTAAAGAGTTTCTTAAGGCATATCCAATTATGAAAAACTATTATATACTTGTTATAACTATATTAAAGTATATCATGAATAAATTGAAAGGATAAAGAGTAAATCACTAAAAACACATACATAAATCATAGAAGTAAATTGATTAATATAAGGAGATTCAAGTGGTTGGATATTTTTTTCCAAGGAGTGAAATAGGTTAAGAAGGAACCATCAAATAAATATAATATTTTAAATACTTTAAAAGAAAAATACATTTCTCCCTGCCTAAATTGAAATGGTATTCCTTCTAAGATGATAATAATTGAAAAAGAAGAAAATAATCATTATGAAGATCAAGTACCATTGATAAGTTTTAAGAGATCAAATAAAATATTCAACAACAAAAGAAAAAAGAGAAAATAGTTAATGCTAAAGAAACAACTACAACCAAGCTACTATGTTATAAATTCTCCTCTTATGTAGTCTTCATTTCCCTATAAATTGTGGCCTCCTTGTACAAATTAGCTATTGATCACCATAGTGAAACAAATTTAACATTTTGAAATGGTTAAACATTATTATTATTTTTATTTGTATAAGTATAATTATTATGGGTTCATTTCTCCTCTCCTACTCTTCCTAATAAGGTTCTATTTTACAAGCCTCATATAAATTTTAGGGTTCTAACTTCTAAATATTGAATAGTGTCAACTTAATCTCATTAGACAATGCTCCCCTAGTATTAATGGGACCAACTTTTTATCTATCAAACTTGGCTATGTTTACATTGAATAATAATTTGATACCTTTATCATGATACTTGAACTAAGATATCTTGACTCTAGTTTTAGTCATTTTATCTAAAAATTATTGGTGACATATCCATTCGTGTTTAGTTATAATCATTTATTATTGCAATTAATTATTACAAGGAGATTCTTGAAGCTTGTATTCCATCCCCACCATTTTTATTCTAAATATTTGACATTTTCTTTCAACTTAAAGTCTAAATTTTATCTAAATTTTATCCTTAATGCTATACATATTTTTCTAGGATAATGCATATTCATTATATTTCACTAAATGTGTTCAAGCATAGAAGAAAAACCTTCAATATATCTTTAAGATAACTTTGATACTATCAAGATAATACCACCTTTCATTGCATTAATATCAAGGTTAACTAACCCTTCCTCTTTACATGCTTTTCAATTAGAGTATCCTCTAGTAAAAATAGAAACATTAATAGTGTGGTTATCAAAGAGTGTCTAGGGATGCACACATCACTATTATTAATAAATTATAAGATTGTAAGAATTTTTTATGGAAGAAATAACTATCTAATAGAGAATATAATGTAATAGTACATATCTAACTATTACATATTTTAAATAAAGCCCCTTTAAAATCTATCTTATTGCCATTTAATGAGTCAACTAGGTTCAAAAAATTATTTTCATCTCATTCCCCCAAAATTCATCACCTTTACAACAAAACTTGATTTCATCTAATTTATCTAATTTATTCTCAAATCATATTAAAATCACCACCTTAAACTCTAGAAATATTTGGTAACTTATTTATTTTATCTTCATTTAGAAAGGGGTGTGAAGGGGATTTAGAACCTTTTAAAGTTTCTTTCAAAATAACTAGGAAGATTTTATTCATTGCCTTTCTTGTTGCTTTTAGGATTAGTGTTATGAATTTTGTGCCTTCATTCTTAAAAATTCTTATATCAACTCATTTAGCATTTCCATGATCTTTTTATATGGGAAAGGTCAACATACAATGAGGTAGACACTTTCCATTTTTTTTATTCCTTAATTAGTTCTTTCTAGGGAACTTTAGTCTTTTTTCAACACCTTACAAAAATATGATAATGTGTGATTATTTTCTTTCCACTCTATAAATTTTTTATGTGTTTGGATATATAATTGAGACTCATAATGTAAAATGATAAAAAATTAGTATATGTGAAAGAAATATTTTCGAGACATCAAACTACCATTCCACATAACTCCCACATGGAAATAAGAATATTATTTTAATTTAACTAAAGAAATTGTGTGTACTCTATCTTGAAAATTACTAATTAATTTTGAATTATATACTTATAATTTAAAATAAGAGCATCCTTTGTAACATGGAATAGATAGGTTAATTTTAATGAAATAAAATATGTTTTTATATTAAGAAAAATTTACAAATATATGGAACTCATACATTGAGAAATTGACTAAGATGTAACTCTATATGAGAATTAAGATGCTCAATAAATTTATATACCTCTTCAATAATTAGCATTGTGAAATTAATACTTACCTATATTAGCACCCACCTCCCAATGGTCTTGGAATGGATGCATTTCTAGGATGGAGAAGGATTTCCAAAATTTGGCGGTACTTCGGACCCCTCAAAGCATGATATATAACATGAACTTTATTTATGAAATTTCTGGTCTCTTTGTTGCCGGATTCTAGCATGAATGTTATCTATAAGGTGGAATTCTCATTTGAGACTCCCTCAATCTTCCATTGTTGGTTTCTAGTGTGATTAAACAATATGCTCACCAAACTATATTAATTTCTAATGTTAATTATTCAAAGAAGGTTTTGTTTCATAAGAAGAGACCTATGTTCACATATTCCAAGGCATGTTATTATTCACAATGCATGACACTTCTTCACATCTCTCCCAAGTTCTAAATAGATACAAATCTGTCATTTCCATGGAGGAGATTGATGATTTAAAAAGAGAATATCATGCCATTTCTTTCTTGAGAAGTCATGTTTGCATTCATGATTTGCAACTTCCATCTTCATCCAAAATGAAATTTTTTTATCGTTATGTGCTTAATATTAAAACAAATCAAAACCTTCATTTGAGCATGATCACCAACACAAAGGTAAACGAGTGGAAACAAACGAAAGCTCAGTTAATGGCTTTCAACATGTTGGTGGAAAATCTACATCTTTTTGAAAGTGGCTTCCTAACTTATCAGTCTTATGTTTAGTAAGGTTTTGTAATCTCCATTGTGTTATGTATTCGGGTCACGGGTATATCTCTAGTATGATGTCTTCTTTTGGGTATTTTGGGTGCATAAGAGAATGTGCATATGTATTGATGTATTCAACCAATGTGCTTTTATAACATTGTAATCAAACAATTGGTCATTTGTACTAGGACCTCACTGGTCTTTTTGATATTTTGTAAAATTTGTTACTCGGACTGCAATTGGGGGTTTTCTTAATGGTTCTTTCCTGCCAGTATGTTTTCCTGAACCAGCTATATATAAAATATTATATATAAATAAAATTATAAGTGGTCTCCCACTTTTGCTTAAAAAAAAGTTCTTGTAAATTTCCACATCTTTTTCCTTGACACAGTTGCTATTTCTTAAAAGATTTCTTATGATTTTTCATAATGTTGGTCAATACTTTACTGTAAATATTCTATAGTCATGCTCTTAAATGTCATAAAAGGGTTTCATCTTATAAAGCATAATAATATTATATGCATTTAGAACATCTTAGACACCTCCCTTGAAGCATTCAACAAATGACAAATAACTACCAACACAAAGTATTTCTAATAAATCAAAATATTAGGATGCAAGGTTGACCCACCTTTCCCAATACTTGGCTAAAGTTTATCATCTATTGAGGAGTGGATCCACGGCAGCAGGAAATCATGCTTAGTGCTTACTACTAATCCAAAAGGGAATACTATTCATTTTTTTTTCTTTATTGTATGCTAATGACTCCTCATCTCAAGTTAAATTGTGGGAATGGTTTTATGCCCTCCCTATGACTAAATGGCTACAAGGAGGTGGAATATGATATGGTGGAAAAAACCAAGATACAAGTTGGTTTAGTTCTATATAGAAACTCTTCTAAAATAATTGAATTCCTACATCTAACTTCACAGAAATACCAGAGGATTTAGATCTCATTTTAGACAAAAAATATTCTTATACTGATCACTAGTTCACTTGGACCAACTAAAGAGATGGTGAACTAAGGGAAACTTAGTTGTATTGATAGATTAAAACTTAGTTATTTCTCTTTCCATTGTCCCTTCTCCACAAAACAACCTTATTTAAGTAGATTCTATTAAACCTATCTCACATATCACCTCTCAATTCTTTAAACTTTTCAAACTTCTTATTCCTCATACTTAATAATCTATCCTTCAAGCTCAACACTTCCCACCTCAATCAAATTGATCACCTTGCTTCCCTAATATCCCTTTGGTTGATGTTCCTAGACCTCATCAAAATGGTAAGTGGATACAATTGTGGAATGATGTGATTAAATCTATTGCACTACCTTACTATGATCTTACAATAAGAATATGGCTAGAAAGGGATCTAGAATGGAAAAAAAATGGATCCAAATAGAAAAAAAAAACTTGTTTTGGCTTTAGCACCTACTAATAACTTTTCTACAATGAGTGGTTGCTTCCATTGAAATAAAACTTAGAAGATTTGAACTTAATTGTGGTAGAGGATCTCAATTAAGAGATAGGCTACATTGGATGAAAGGATATAAGGGATACAAATTATTTTTTAGTTATCTCGAATATATTTACATTCTCGAGAGTGGATAATATCCATCGTTGATCAAGAGAGGTAGTTCCATGAAAAATATAATGATATTAAATCCATTTTCCTCCAACATTACAAATAATTTTTAATTGATCTAGTTGAAGGAGATCCACGTCAAGATATAGTGAAAAATTATGGGCATAACAATTATATATTTTTTAACATATATAATATGTATGGTTGGACCATTGAGACTCTATTTATAGCAAACATACTAATATGAAAGTCAAAATTTGTGGTTTTTATTCTTAATAAATTAGTTTTAACGATTCAATTTATAGCTTTATGCAATCTATAAGTTTAAATAGTTTGATGGTATCTAAACTTTATAAATATAAAAATATGATAAATGTCTGATTATTTTGCTTTCCAATATATAATGTTTTGATGTTCTTGGCTATATAATTGAGATGATTCACTCATATTGTAATGATAAAATCCATCCTCATATGGAGGATTTTATATTATCTTCCATTAAATTCATCCTCTTTATGAGATTCTTATGGAATATTGATATTCTAGTGTGAATTCTTAATTTTAGACATATCTTAACTAGATAAATTTAGGTTCAATGAAGGAAATAGGAGAACTTTTTCACTTACATAATCCTATTTTGAAGTTCATTTATGTTAACAACTATTAGATTAAATATTTTTATCCCCAATTATTTTCAAATAATTTTATACTAATCTTTGTATTCTTATTCTTTCTTTCATCATTTCATTTAGAATTTGAACCATTTAAGGATGCTATGTTATAGATTATGGTTTTCTTCCAATTCTTTTTAAATTGTTAATGGTATGAAAATATTATTGATGAGTAGATGAATTATTACAACTATTTTAGATTTGTATTCCCTTTATCTAGATATATTATTTACCAAATTCTCATTGCTCTTTTAGGTGTACTAAATATATATATATATAACATGGAAAATGCAGATCATGTTCCACCTACGCTAGATTCTTTGTTTGCAAATACTAGTAATGAGATTAAAAAATTGAGAGATTCATTAGCACAAGGTACAAACCCGGGGATATATAGTGAACCCTGCATGTTAATATTTCATAGTTTAGAAAAACTAAAAGATGAACTTGAGAGGACTAGTGCATATTCCCTAGATAGAGCGACTGCTATTCTTTCCCACATGCGGGAAGAAGTACATGGTGATGTTCCCATTAAACAAATACAGGATAGTGTCACCAAAGAAATGATAAAATCCACTTGTTTTCCATTTTATTAAACTGTGTGTAAGGTTAGGGGATACCAGGTCACTAGATGTGTCGATCATGCTATGGCCTCATTGATCTACCCACGATTTCTCACAGCACATGGTCTATACCCAAACAATGACCAGATTCCAATGTATTTTGTTCAACAGTTGTATGGTGAGGTCCATTTGGGCCTTAAAGTTAACTACCTGGACATTCCACCATATGTTGGTCAGTGGCGTGGCAAGATTGTTGATAGGCCCACCTATCGTCGAGCAAATAGACCACCCCCAATGTTTAGGGTATTGGTTGGTGATAGGTCTCCTACTCTCACCCCAGCTCTAGCCCCCATAGCAGATGAGGTTATCGTTGCTTCCCAAAAGGAAGCAATTGAAACTGTAGGTGACATTGTGGCTGCCACCACTAGGATATCTGATGATCGTGTAGGTTAGTATTTGATGTCCAAACATTCCTGATCCACGCCATTTTCAGCACAGTGGACCACCATGGATCCTTTTACAGTGGTCAACATCCCTACTCCTACACAGCTTGATGCACTTATAGGAGATATGGCACGCATGACTCTACATTGTTTGGTTGAGGACCTATTGGAGGCATATGCCCACATTGCATTAGACAATGGGATCGGTATAGAGCATGTTAGAGATAATTTGAGATGCAGAGGTCCTTCAATTCTAGGATCCCATCACTCTTAGCCGAGCACTAGTGTGCATCAAGATGATCCATCTATAGTTCATTCGACAGCTACACAGACTATGGGTTTTACTGATATGTTGATTGGTTTTGGTTCATCATCACCGATGCCATCTCACCTTCATAGTCCTCTACATTCATCATTTATGGCACAACATGGAATAGATCAGATGGATGCAGATGTTGATTCGTGGCTTGGCTGTTTGGTGGATATGGTGGAGGCGACCATTTCAAAGGACTTAGGTCATTTGATATCAGATGATGTGCATGTATGTGTGCATGTGCATGTTTCAATTCTTTTTTCATTATTTTAAAAAAATAAATTAACTAGATATTCATGTAAGTTGATATATATATATGAATATATATTCTTACAGGTGGACATACCTCATATCACTCCTAGCCTTGGTCAAGATCGTGTGCATGATCGATGTGATTCTTTGGATGAATTTGTTGCCAGTGGACATGTGAGTTTTACATTTTTATATAATCACACGTGTATATGTACATGCAATATTTACATATGCATAGATCTAGATTGATATTTAAAAATACAAGTTCATTTAAAAATAACTTTCATAAAATTTATTTAATATAAATTATATGCATTTAACACATCTTGTACACAATTTTATTTGTAGGGCTCAACACCAATCTCATTCAAATGGCCATTCGACTAGGAGTAGACATTCATATTAGGCCATGCACACTAGATTTATGATTTGTACCACATGTATTTGATTATATGATGATCTTTAGTATTTGAGATTTGATGATCTCTAACTTACATTTGCTTATATGAAATACATGTAAATTTGCTTTTTTTTTTATCTTTATCATTCAACATTTGATGATCTTTAATTTACATTTTGCTTATATGATATGTACATATATTTTCTTATATGATATATACATACATTTTCCTCTTTGCTTATAATATGTGTTATGTTTATATGTATTGAATCCCTTTACATGTATGTACATGTGTTTGGTTATGCTTTTAAAACATGTTTCTACACATAATATATGTATGCAATGTTTGCTTTAAAATATTCAATATACATACATGTTTCTTATTTTATGATCTCTTTACAACTTACATTTGATCATTCATAATTTTTTAAAATGACTTAAGCAACATGAACCATTGTATTGAGTTGAGAACAAGATATAATCTTTTGATAAAGTACAACTTGAAATTCAATTCAAATCTAATTAAGAAAATTCAATTCAAATTATAATCGAGCCATTATATCGCTTTTGACAAGTAACTTGAAATTCAAATCGTAAATATAATTAAGAAATTTTAATTCAATTTATAATTCTATTATATATTTTAGACAACTAACTCGAAATCTTCATAAATCTCAAATATAATTAAGAAAATTCAATTCAAATTATACCTCTAATATACATTTTGAATAAATTTTAAACCTATTTATAAGATTACTAGATATGTTGTGCATACCTATGAATTAAATAACAACAAACTCCATAATGAAATAACTTGTTTGTTTACTACTCGATCCATTTAAACTAGGATCTAGTTATTCCATGTACACTAAAATAATTTTTCCCATCCCATGTACAGGTAAGCTTTCTTGTTTCTCCTCCTTAAAATCCTGGTATTAAAATGCACCAAAGCATTTAATTCTCACTTCTCTATATCACTTGAGCTGTGACATTTTGGCGGAATAACTTTTCAAGACATTTATCAAGGAGGCAAATATTGGAGCTCGACAACTTTTCATTTTTATCAATCAAGGAAAAATTTGGAGGATAATTTAACCAAGTTGGTAGAGGACTTGTTTAGAGTCATCTTTAAGTTGAAGAAGAAAATGGGACAACAAAGAAAAAGAAAAAATGCATCTCAACGAAAATTGTCAAAAGAAGAAGAACAAAAGAGGCGTGATCAAAACTTGGAAAATTATCATAGAAAGAAACAAGGCACATGCTTGTTTCTTCTCTCTCACTCTCAAGTGTGTGTTTAGAAATTTTACTTTGAAAAAACATGAGTATTCATTTGATGGGATGGAATCCATAATTTGTGCATTACTCCACCCAATAATTTGGTTAGTACACCTAAACATAAATTTGTATGTGCATACATTTTGCATTGGCTTTCTTATTAAAATTATGTCGTTTCATGTATAATTCATTCTTCAACTTTAAAATACTCCCCAACTTCTTAAATGTACTCTTTTTAAACTATAAAATATTGTGTACATTAAATCCTTCCCACAAACCTTATAAGACATTTCTTATTCCTTTTACCAATACCTTTGTTTAATGTTTGCCTCATCACATTTATCATTGTTGAGGCAATGCATCTACACAATTTTCTTTTACTTTTGTTCATGAAGAAAATGATATTTACTCATAATACATGCTTAGTTCTCCAATGAAAACCTTAAATTTTGTGTCCCTCACTTCATGCCACTCTCTTGATTTCATAATTTTTCAACTACTAATTTTGTATTTCTATGGCTTTCAAATCTCTATATATTCTTAATCCTTTGCACTTTGAAAGAAACCATTATTTTTCTTAATTATTCATGAAACTATACCTTCATGTACAATGAAGTAGCATTCTAATATTGATATTTAGTGATCAATATCCCCTATCCAATATACATTGCAACATCTAATTAGCTTAAGATTTTTCTAAACTCCCATTGAATTTAATCTAATGATCAATAGTTCCTTAAAAATATTTTTTAAATATTTTAATAAATGCCCAATTCTAAGCTCTAGAATTATTTGAAAATTAGAACTCAAATTATACTTAAATCCAATGCAATGTGAGCTTTTCTAGAGACTAACACATGTATGTACATCAAAACTCAAGCTCTATGGTGCCAAGGAATAATAGTTATATATGATAGATTATTCATTAAATTATGTCTTAACACACATTTGTTTTGAAGGTTTCTAACCATCATTGCACTTGAATGACTATAAATACTTTTAAATGTCCTCAAGTCATCTTGGTCATGCAAGTTGCAATTTTTATCTGATCCTTGACTCCAATTCCTTAAGCCAATTCTTTTTGTTTCAATATTTGTGTTTTGTGTCTTTCATCTTTTATTTTCATCACTTCAATGTTCTCAAATTATTTTTATGTTTTATGCTCTAGGGATTCCTCAAGTTGGAGTCGATCCAAATCTAGATATTGGATCAAACCTAATCCATTGAAGAACACATGGGATCTTTGAAGTTAGGAGAGGAGACTCCAAGTTCAAACAATGCTTGTTGGAGAGGGGTCAAGATCACTTCCTTCTAATCGTATGGATGAGCATATAAAACTAGCACAAACTTCTCTCACTTATAGCATCATGTTTTATCAGTTTGTTTGCTTGCATACATAAACTTCACTTATATAACATCATCTGTCACTTTTGTTTCCAAAATATTTTGTGACACATGTGTAGGAAGGGCTCAACAAGCAGGAAGTTTTCATGCTCAAGTCGAGCCAAATCTAGACATTGGATCAAATGAATCCGCTCAAGAAAGCATGGTCCTTGAAGATAGGGAGGAGGCACAAGTTCAAACAATGCATGTTGGAGAGTGGTCAGGATCACTTCCTCCTACTGGTATGGATGAGCATATAAAATTAGCTGAGAAGGTGGGGAAACAAATTTCTCATAGAAATTTAGATTATTTACTTGAAATGGATGTGGAGAAACTAAAATATTATGCCAACCAGCCTTATAATAAGAGAAAAAGGTCAATGAATAAATCTGTAAATGGAATGATCAACCATCATTTCAATCATCTTGATACACTTGAAAAAACCCAATTGTTATCACGTTTACTTCTTTGTGATGAGCTCAAAGAATCATTACAATTTTTGGGTGTACATTCAACATCAAATAAGAAGAAACACGTGGGATTACAAAAGGATATTGTTCAAAATGTTAAAAAGGGTTTAGATTCCATTGGGAAAGGATCTTGATCAGTGGATAAGACCACTACAAGAAGGGTGATGTTGACATCTATTGCACATCAAGATATAGCAAGAAAAAGAAAAATGTCTACACTTTCAACTAAAATTGGTTATAGTAGAACCACATTGATAAAATATGAGAAAAAGAGAAAGTTTTTGGATGAGAGTTTAGAAGGCAATTGGGAAATTGTGTGTAGAGCTCCCCGTTTTGATAGGATTGAAGATGTTGTTAGGAACTTGGTATCAGGTTTTTGGCATGACTCGTCCATCATCAAATACTAGAGATCTATGTTATGAGACACAGGATTGGACCTAGTATTTATGAAAATCATATCAAACATTGGCTAGACATAACACAATTTGAGATGTATTTGAACTTTTGTAATGCATATCCTCATATAAAGATTGGGCAAACAATGTTTCAAAGGTTAAAGCCATATTATGTGAAGATAAACAAGTTTTTTGAAACTTGTTGTTGTGGTTATCATATTGAATTTGATCTCTACTATCAGGTGTTTTAAAAGGTGAGAGAAGAAAGATGTGGGTTTCAAAATGCACCTCCTAAACAAGAAAATTTGTTCATAAAGTCTATATTATGTGATCATGAAAATGGACCTCAAATAAATTGCATAAAAAGAATTTGTGAGACATGTGGAAATTTGGCTAAATTTCCTTCAAGAATTGAGGATACTGACCTAACAAAGACAGTAAATTGCAAGAGGTAAGTACTATTTTTAGAGAGTTTATTTGTTTCAATTTCTCATAGATTGTTATTTGGATTCTCTTTGATGTAATGTTTCATTTATCAAGTGTGGTTTATTAGTTATTCACATATTTTACTGACACAAGTGCAAGTATGTAAAGTTGCAAACAAATTTTGGGAAAGAATCCACAAGGTTGAACTATGTAGAAGAAGAGATTCCCATTGGAAAATTTATGGAAGATTTTCAAAAATTGATATGGCCATACATACATCATTCCTTTTTTGCTAAGTGGCAAGCACAACAATTCCAAACATTGAGAGATACTTTCCCACATGGAACAGTTCTATCAGTAGTTGATTTTGCAGAAAATTACTCCTTTGTACATCAAAAGGAGATTCAATCAGAGTATTACTTTTCAAAGCAGATCACTATTATGGTTCATGTGTGTTATTGAAATGCATAATCAAAATTGGATGGTGTTGAGAGTATAGATGAAGAACAAGCCATTAAGAAATAATATCACTTTTATATTAGTGATGATAAAGAGCATGACACACTTTTTGTCCAACATTGCTTTACAATATTTTTTGAGAATTTGAGAAGTAGGGGTGTAAAATTTGAAAATCATTTTGTATGGTCAGATGGATGTGCGCACAATTCAAATCTTCACAGATTATTCTATACCTCTTGTAGATATCATAAAAATCTACAAAACACATGTTTGGTTTTTTGAGAGTGGGCATGGAAAGGGTGAGCATGATGGAGCAGTTGCATCAAACGAAGTTTTAAGAAAGCATCAAATGAGTTATCCAAGATCGCCCAGACAATGCACATGATGCTGTTGAATGGTGCAAGAAAACACTTTGCATCAAATGGATGATAAAGAGCATGACACACTTTTGTCCAACATTGCTTTACAATATTTTTTGAGGGAATTTGAGAAGTAGGGGTGTAAAATTTGAAAATCATTTTGTATGGTCGATGGAGATGTGCGCACAATTCAAATCTTCATTTATTATCTTTATGCACTTTGTAGATACTCATAAAATCTACAAAATAACCACATGTTTGGAGTTTTTTGGAGTGGGCATGGAAAGGGTGAGCATGATGGAGCAGGTTGTTGCATCAAACTAGTTAAGAAAGCATCAAATGAGTTATCCAAGATCGCTCTGTGACAATGCACATGATGTTGTTGAATGGTGCAAGAAAACACTTTGCAACAAATGTGTGGTTGGTACATCTTTCAAGAACAAACTACCAATATTCACATAGTTTTGGGAGATATCAGGTATGTATAAATTACATTAAACCAAAAATTTGAATTTATTTAAATTTAATATATATATATATACATATTTGTTCACATAAGTTTTTTGTTGTACATATGTATCTAGGTGTGGATAGAAGATCGATGCATGGATGCAAGAGGGTAGAAAAAACAATATCTTTGCATTGTGTTAGGAGTTCAGATAGTTTCCATGGATGGATATGAGACACAAGGGATTACTCTTGTTTTTGCACTGAGTGCATTGAGGGAAAATCTGGTTATGCATGCAACAATCAAGAACTTGGATATGTTGGTAAACGGAATACGGTGCCACTAGTTGTTTCATAAACATATGATGAGAATGAGGAAGAAAGATTTGAAGGAATTCCTTTGATTTCAATTGATTATGACCATATTTCAGGATTGGTTAGAAAAGGTACACATGTGTAAGTTTTCAATAATTTAAATATTATATATATCTAGTTAATGATCTTTAGAGACATTTCTAATTTTTTTACATTTTTTTTGTGTAAATTTGGTGTATAGGAGATGTTTTTGTAGTCATAGCAAAGCCTGAAAACATCGAAGGTGTTAGCTATTATTTATTGCATTGCACAAAAGAGAGGAATAAGCTAACAGAACCTGAAACAAGTGATGGAATGTCATTTCCCACAGGTGAGTTTGAATTTAAAATTTTATATACATTGTATTCACATGTGCACATTACATTATAAACATTAAATATATACTATACAAACTTTAGGCACAAAAATGTTGCACACGTTCATATGTCTTACCTTAGGTTCATGTTTACCATGCAAGTTTTGTTGTAATGCAAGGGACATATCTAAAACAAGTCAAAGTTGTTCAACATGGGATTCATTTTGTTGACTATCAGCATGATAACAAGGTATATCAATATAGTCACTTAATAATTGCTACCACTCTACATCTTCATGCAGTTCCACATGCACGTGGTTGAATAAAATGGAGACTAGATAGTGATGATCATTAAAAAATTCTACATGTTATTGAAGAGCGGGTTGAACCAGAATCTTTGACTTAGATTATATCCATGGTTTTCAAGTTCACTTGTAACCTTATACATGTTCAAATGAAACTTATAGTAACTTGTACATAGTTGTAAATCATTTTGTGTAAATTACAATTATATGTACATATTTGTTCCATGGAAAATTCTTAAGTTCAAGAATCTTTGATAGCATCATCTCTCACTTTTTTTGGTTGCATGTAAACCCATATATATGATTTCAATCCTTATTTGAAACGTAGTGAAGTTTTTTAAAATCATTTTTCCTAAATTACAATTATATGTACATATTTGTTCCATGGAAAATTTTTAAGTTCAAGAATCTTTGATAGCATCATCTCTCACTTTTTTTGGCTGCATGTAAACCCACATATATGTTTTCAATCCTTATTTGA
>VDFB02294405.1:0-54751 GCA_007258455.2 Sequoia sempervirens | reverse complement strand
AAAATCTTATGTTTTGATTTTTATGTATATGGGCAATGACACGAGATTCTTTAATGTTATTGTATAATACATTAGGTGTAATAAAATTTAAATCTTAAAACATCACTTTTATCATATTAATTATGTGTCATGTGAAGATTGCTTATAGGAATCCTCTATTTACACCTGGTAACCACTAAAATTATGGGATTGCATGGCCCTTGAATACGGAAATTGTTTCTAGAATCCTCCAACAAGAAGTTGTAGCCACTAATAAAATTTATAAACCCTAAACTATGACTTTTGTTATTGAATACCAAAGGAAACCTGATATCTATTGCTTTCTCTCCATCTAATGGAAAAGTGGGATACTGATATGGAAAAGTGGGATACTGATCTGAAACCTGATCATAAAAGTCCTAAGATGGTAAAAGGTTGCAAGAATTTTGCAATCAATCATTTTAACCGGATCCCAGATGAATTGGTCACCTGCATTTTCTGCAAACTTAGCTCCAGTTCAAACCATTCAAGAGATTTCTTTGGAGCACTTCTAGCGTAAGAAATCTGTGTTTTTTTTCAAAGTACTTGTATGTAGAAGAGAGTTTTTTTATTTATAGAGAGTTTTTTCATTTTATTTATGCAGATGCAAGAGGTTTAATATGCTAGGCAACCAGAAAGAAGTGTTGCAATGTGCCTCCCAATCCTTATGCACTTCGAAGAATATGTTTTTTATCCAAAAATGTGCAGATGCGGGAAACATCGAGGCCTGTTACACGCTTGGAATAGTAAGAGGCGACTTTACATACACTACTCTCTCTTATTTTATCTTAAATGGTATTGAGCATATTTCCTTATTACACTATACTAGTCCAGCAACACATACTGTATTCATTTTGTGATCTACTTTCGATTCCAAGGTAAGTGAATACCTTCATATTTTTAGATCTATTTGTCTACAGGCGTTTTAACCTCAACAATGGTAAAAATTTTATTAGATTTATATTTTTACCCTCCTACAAATCCTAAACCCTAACACCTCTGTAGATTGTCACCCTTCTAATATAAACCCTAGCACATCTGTAGAGTAGGTTTATTTCTGTAAAGCACCCACTCGGAATCACTCGGAATCACAATGTCCCTTTTACACAAGCTATCAGTAAAACAGCAGCTGAGCGTACTCGGTAATAAAAATTTGCCTATTTAAAACACAAACATGCATCACCATACTCCTTGGATTTAGATCTGAGGAAGGGATTAGGTTACCTTTAATGACAAACATCTTACTCCCCAAAAAAATCAAGGGATTAGGTCAACCCTGCCTTAGGGGACATTCTCAGGAATAGTTGTGGAGTTGATATCTTCTGCATTGTGTATGATTTCAGAGTTGACAAATTTACCACAAAATCTAAAATTATAGAGGCATAATATTGTGTAGTCAAGAGACCGCTGTAGATTGTCACCTTTCTAACCCAAACCCTAACACTACTTTACAGTCAAGAGACCTCTGTTGATTGTCAACTTTCTAACCTAAATGTGGAATCAACAGATTTCTGTAAAACGCAGAGTAGAAAATAATGAAGTCCCAAATTTAGCTTTTACAAGATATATCTTACTCATCCAAAGTATCATGAGCCTTTCGTTTAGGGACATGATCAGCTCTAGTTGTGGATGGATAGGAAATAATGATGCCCCAAATTTAGCTTTTGCGCATCAGCATTAGGTTGGCTTTAACAGGAAATGTCATTATCAAGTCTAGTTGTGGATGAATTAAATTTTACAAGAAATGCCATTATCAGGTCTAGTTGTGGATAGATTAAATTTAACAGGAAATGTCATTATTAGGAATTAAATCTGTGGTAGTGTCAATGTCTTGTGCATTGTGGATGATTTTACTTTTGACCAACTTACCTGCCAAGACTAAATTATTGATCTCGTCCTCTGCCAATTATATATTGTAGGTTTCATTGATCTATTGGCAATCACTTCAGCGTAAAATTAAACATGTTATCACTATCAGTCAAACAGCTGAGCATGAAAATCAGTCAAACAGCTAAGCATGAAAATTAAATACTTCCTGATAAAAATTACTGAAACAAATTGTGGCTGATAAAACCTACACTGACAGGCCAAATAAATCCAACAAACATTTTATAAACCAAATTATTAAATGCATTATGTTTCTCAGGTCATACTGATGGTGTGTTTGTTTCTGTCTGGGCAGCTCATATTCTACTTGAGTAAACGCAGGGATGAAGGAATTTCACTTTTGGAAAAGGCTGTGAAAGCATCTCATTCTAGAGCTACATTTTCAATGGCTTTAATAAAGTTCAACGGCAGTGGGGGAGAAAAGGAGAGCATAGATTTTCACGCAGCGGTTGATCTCTGTAAGAAAGCTGCACTTCTTGGGCATAGCGGTGCTTATGCTGAATTAGTAATGTTTCTTGCCTATAGTGATGGCTTTGCTAGAGATTTGCGAACAGGACATCTGCTAAGGCGAATACGAACATTCGATAATTATTTCAATTACGATTCTACGAATAAAACTGTGCAGAAATTATGCAAATGGTTCAGTGACCACCCACCAGGCAATGGAATGAAGTTATGTTCAAACATCAGTTGTAGACGGCCTGAAACAAGGAAAAATGAGTTCCGCGGCTGCCTACACTCTCGTTGCAAAAATGAGTTTTTCTGCTCATGGCTTTGTTGGTACATGTCTCATTAATCGGGACACACCTGCACTGGCTAAATTTCCAATCATTTTGCCTTTTGCTTCTTATTACCTTTCTGTATAAGCTATGCAGCTTCTTCATGGCCATCATACACATTTTGCTTGACCATTTGTCTTATATTTATGGAACCAAAAAAATAATTCGAAATCATCTATTCTTCTAACCTTGATCTTTATTGATTTTTGGATTTTCTTCTATAAATTCCCAAATAAATAGACTTCCAGATAGTGATGTCTTTTCTTGCACTCTAATGGTTTTTGTTCTCAAATTTATATTAAATAGACTTCTAGATAGTGATGTCTTTTGTTGCACTCTTATGGTTTTTGTTATCAAATTTATAGTGTTTAAAAATGTAATGGCATCCATCAATCTTCAAACCTACACATGAACTGTAAAATGATTTCTAGGTTTTTCACATGCACTAGAATGAGTATGATTGTCTATAAAGATTTCATGTCAGAGTAGAGTGTAAAGACCAATAAAATGAATAATGTTGATAGATATAATCAAGGAATATATATGCGAAAAATTGAGATGCTCAAAAATAAGAAAAATAACACAACGAATATTATGAATGAGGATAGATAATGCATGTTGTTGTCATTTAGTGATAAGGTAATAAAGGTACAAATCAATGTCATTAGATTTCCAGAATCCATAAGAATCAGAGCAGCTATTTCTGGATTAGATTGTGTGAGCTTTTTTGGATCAACGTTTCGGATCACACTCCATGATCCATCATCACTTTCATCTCCTTGAACTCTCTATCCTGATGATGGATCATGGAGTGTGATCCGAAATCCATAAGAATCAGAGCAGCTATTTCTGGATTAGATTGTGTGAGCTTTTTTGGATCAACATTTCGGATCACACTCCATGATCCATCATCACTTTCTTTATCTCCTTGAACTCTCTATCCCGATGATGGATCATGGAGGATCCCAAACGCTGATCCAAAAGCTCACACAATCTAATCCGTAAATAGTCAGCTTCCTCAAAGGTACAAATGTTAAAAATATAAAATCGAAAATAAGGTAATGTATGATCATAAGGTGATTGATTAGTAAATGTGTATAGCATATTATAAATTATGTAGAATTAGTTAAAATTGGATCATGTATGATTTTAAAATGTGTTATGTAAAGTAAATAAGAAAACGAATCATATTGTCATTAGTATCTATCATATGAAAATAGGTGTTCATTGGCTATCAAATTTGTGGCTCCAAAAATCCTAGAGATACTTAATAACACCAAATAAGTCAATTACATTAACTTAGACATAAAGGTAAGATTTTTTATTAGACAAAGGAAAATTAGGCATCAAGTGATAAGAAATGGCATGTGTTCTTCTTCTTTAGGTTCTTAGAAATCTAAGAGGGTGTTTCTCTAAGGTTATAAATAGGAAAATTAAAAACAAATGCAAGATTATAATCCTAGTCTCACCCTAGCTAGCCTCAAGTACCCAAGGTAAGGGCTGCTAGGCCATTGGGTTGGATCACAAGACACCCCTATAGTATCAAAAAAAAAAAATCCATGCAATAAAATATGAAAAAAAAATTGTACCACTTCACATAAATCCCCTTAACTTTGTGTACACATGTGCAACTTGCATATAAATTTAAGAAGGCATATTGAAATTTTAATCAACTCTATTCTCACAAAATATTTAACACAAGTGTTAACTCTAAACCATAAAAGATGGTGGGCCCAAAAATACTCCTAAATGTGAAAAGTACATTTAAATATTTTAAAATGGTGGTGGAAGGATAAGTTAAAGTAAAATGATGCCTTTACCACATATTTTAATAACATTTCAAAATGTAGATTTCTATATATTAATAGCATTGATTATTAATCATGTCTCATAAATCCATAACTAAAAATAAAATCCCATATAATGTACCAAAATGATGTATTTCAATTGCACCTTAAAATATTTTTATAAATCAAAGTTTTGAGGACTAAATAGTCAATACACCAACAGGTTAATAAATATAGCCCTGTGTATACATAAAGCATACATATCCTATAATCTATGATATTAACATATATTATTTTACCCTATATTTCATGATCCTCTCCTATCCCATCACACTAGTCTCTACTAGTTCATATTATGTTCAATTATCACCTTTTATTCTCATTCCATTGTACCCTCTCTCATTTCACCCTATGTTTCAGTATCTTCTCTTGGTCTATTAACCCTTATATATTATACCACCTCCCTCTAGATTTTATCTTATGTATATACCCTTATGTTGATGCTAAAAAATGCAACTCCACTTCCTAGAGAAAAATCTCACTCACAAGGCTACATTTTTTATCATATAAGTTAGATCATCCCATCAACAAACTATGGAGGGTTAATGTCTAACTCTATGATAGTGGGTTTTATCTCCTAATCTTTAAGATCATCTTAGACTCAAGAGGTTGTTCCTAGGGATATACCTTAGCATCTATTGAGATCACATATAATGAACAAAAAATAATTAAATGATATAGACAAACCCAACCTACCTACTTGTCCCCAAAGACTATCATTGAACCAAGTAAAACAATGTAAAATACATACAATACATTCATCTGAGGCTCAATGAAGATTTATCCCTAGTCATATCATGAGGTTATGAATGTATACAAACTAGTCCTACTCCTATACTATTGATTTATGTTTTTTATTGATGAATTGAGACTAGCTAGGTAGACTAGAGACTAGTGCATCCAATGGGTTATAAAGTCATAGGTGACAAGAAAGAGAACCATTAAAAGAAACATAGAAGAATTGAGTTGGGCACATACTCCATCAATGAAAAAATATTATACAAAGAGCATACTTATTCATCCAAATTCAGTTTTATATGGTGCATTTGAAACATGGAAAATGTCATTCCAAAGATTGTAATATTTAAAATATTGTTATATTCATGAATTGCAAGTTACAATCATACAAGTGAATATGGAAAGGGAAGTATTTATAACCATACAATACCTTCCTATAGAAATATAAACATGAATGGATAAATTCTCTACACAACATATATACATGCATCTTATCCCTCACATACCCCATGAATCCATATCCATCCTATAATTAGAAAAGGTGTGATTTGAAACCCTAGGAAAAAATCTACACCTACACAACCTTTGAAAACTATAAGAAGAACCAACCCCTTCAAAAAATGAAAGCATTATACAATATATAAACCTATGGAATCAAACCAAATACAATTGAAACACTATTCACATTTAAAATTCATCCCTAGGATAAATCTAACACAAAACAAGTATTCCATATCAATAGAGGCCAATCATAATCAATACTAGTGGATGGGATGGTCATGCCATGAATGCAAGTAGCTAGATAATCTAGCACAATAAACACACCATCAGGCTAATTAGACCGTTGTGATGCACTCGGAGATAGACCGTAGAATAAAGATTAGAAAGTTTAGAATTTGGGACAAATGGTGGGAATTAAAAGAAAGTTTAACAAGTCCTACCAAGCCCTTATATAGTAATTTATTGATAAAAAATATATTTATCTTATTTTATATACTTAAAATAAAAGATATGAACTCTTATAGTTTATTGATATAAAAAACTATATATTTTATTTATTTCAGATTTATTTTATTTTATATTGAAGTATATCTGTATTCTCTCTTCTAATCTAATTCACACATTTTCATATAATTTATTCATCCTTTATGTAATTTTTTTATATTTATTCATCCTCTATCTAAAGTCTTTTATTTATTTATTTAAAGAGTTGTTTTGATTATCTATGAATTACTTTTACTTTATGAATTATTTTTACTTTTCAACTATTTAAGAATTATTGTGTTATATTTACTAATATTTATGAAATTATTATTTTACCTTTTAAAAAAAATTAATGTTCATTATATTTTATTTCTTTTATATGGGTAATTACATAAGACTATTTGATGTCATTGTATAAGACAGTTGCAAAGATCACTTGTATCATTTTAATTAGTCATATGAAGATTGCTTCTAGGAATCCTCTATTTAAGTGTTGTAGCCACTAAAATTTTAGAATTGAATGGCCATGAAATTGCTTCCAAGAATCCTCCAACATGGAGATTTATCTATTCAAAAGTTGCACCCATTAAATTTTAGCAATTTTACTATACCATCAATCCTTAATAAGATAAATATTTGTTAACTCTTGTTTTCATCACTCTTTATGATAGTATTGTACTTTTGATAGAATGTCTTTTTTTTTTTGTCTTGTTTAGCTATCTATTGATCTTGCTCTTATTTATAAACTAGGGTTTGGGTGTTAGGTGTAGTTTATTAATAAAAAAAAATCTATTTTATTTATTACAAAGTTATTTTATTTCATATTAAAATACATTTCTAGTCTCTCTTCTAATCTATAAGGATTATATAAATAAAAAGAAGCATTTTTTAGATAGATACATTTAAAATAATAGATTTTTATATATAGATTTATAAATATATTATCTTAAATATATCTATATAAAAATATTTATTTTAATTCATTTATTTAATGAGTTTTTTTATTTATTTAAGAGTTATCTGTAATTATTTTAGTTATTAAAGAGTTGAGTTGCAATTATTTAATAATTATTCTAATATATTTATTGTTTTAAAAAAAAAAAATCTTATGTTTTGATTTTTATGTATATGGGTAATGACATAAGATTCTTTAATGTTATTGTATAATACATTAGGTGTAATAAAATTTAAATCTTAAAACATCACTTTTATCATATTAATTATGTGTCATGTGAAGATTGCTTATAGGAATCCTCTATCTACACCTGGTAGCCACTAAAATTATGGGATTGCATGGCCCTTGAATACGGAAATTGCTTCTAGAATCCTCCAACAAGAAGTTGTAGCCACTAATAAAATTTATGAACCCTAAACTATGACTTTTGTTATTAAATACCAGAGGAAACCTGATATCTATTGCTTTCTCTCCATCTAATGGAAAAGTGGGATACTGATCTGAAACCTTATCATAAAATTCCTAAGATGGTAAAAGGTTGCAAGAATTCTGCAATCAATCATTTTAACCGGATCCCAGATGAATTGGTGACCTACATTTTCTGCAAACTTAGTTCCAATTCAAACCATTCTAGAGATTTCTTTGGAGCACTTCTAGCGTAAGAAATCTGTGTTTTTTTTCAAAGTACTTGTATGTAGAAGAGAGTTTTTTCATTTATAGAGAGTTTTCTCATTTTATTTATGCAGATGCAAGAGGTTTAATATGCTAGGCAACCAGAAAGAAGTGTTGCAATGTGCCTCCCAATCCTTATGCACTTCGAAGAATGTGTTTTTTATCCAAAAATGTGCAGATGCCGGAAACATTGAGGCCTATTACACGCTTGGAATAGTAAGAGGCGACTTTACATACACTACTCTCTCTTATTTTATCTTAAAATGGTATTGAGCATATTTCCTTATTACACTATACTAGTCCAGCAAAACATACTATATTCATTTTGTGATGTACTTTCGATTCCAAGATAAGTGAATACCTTCATATTTTTAGATCTATTTGTCTACAGGCGTTTTAACCTCAACAATGGTAAAGTTTTTATTAGATTCATATTTTTACCCTCCTACAAATCCTAAACCCTAACACCTCTGTAGATTGTCACCCTTCTAATCTAAACCCTAGCACATCTGTAGAGTAGGTTTATTTCTGTAAAGCACCCACTCGGAATCACAATGTCCCTTTTACACAAGCTATCAGTAAAACAGCAGCTGAGCGTACTCAGTAAAAAAAAATTGCCTATTTAAAACACAAACATGCATCACCATACTCCTTGGATTAAGATCTGAGGAAGGGATTGGGCTACCTTTATTGACAAACATTTTACTCCCCAAAAAAATCAAGGGATTAGGTCAACCCTGCCTTAGGGGGACATTCTCAGGAATAGTCGTGGTGTTGATATCTGCTGCATTGTGTATGATTTCGCAGTTGCCAAACTAACCACAAAATCTAAAATTATAGAGCCATAATACCGTGTAGTCAACAGACCGCTGTTGATTGTCACCTTTCTAACCCAAACCCTAACACTTCCGTAGCATCAGTATATTAAAAACACCACTTTACAGTCAAGACACCTCTGTTGATAGTCAACTTTGTAGCCTAAATGTGGAATTAACAGATTTCTGTAAAACACCCAGAAGAAAATAATGAAGTCCCAAATTTGGGCTTACATTATCACTAACACCTTAGATTGTATTAGGCCGGCTTTTACAAGATATATGTTACTCATCCAAAGTATCATGAGCATTTCCTTTAGGGGCATGCTCAGGTCTAGTTGTGGATGGATAGGAAATAATGATGCCCCAAATTTAGCTTTTCTGCATCAGCATTAGGAAATGTCATTATCAGGTTTAGTTGTGGATGAATTAAATTTTACAAGAAATGCCATTATCAGGTCTAGTTGTGGATAGATTAATTTTAACAAGAAATGTCATTATTAGGAATTAAATCTGTTGTAGTGTCAATGTCTTGTGCATTGTGGATGATTTTACTTTTGACCAACTTACCTGCCAAGACTAAATTATTGATCTTGTCCTCTGCCAATTATATATTGTAGGTTTCATTGATCTATTGGCAATCACTTCAGCGTAAAATTAAACATGTTATCACTATCAGTCAAACAGCTGAGCATGAAAATTAAATACTTCCTGATAAAAATTATTGAAACAAATTGTGGCTGATAAAACCTACACTGATAGGCCAAATAAATCCAACAAACATTTTATAAACCAAATTATTAAATGCATTATGTTTCTCAGGTCATACTGATGTTGTGTTTGTTTCTGTCTGGGCAGCTCATATTCTACTTGAGTAAACGCAGGGATGAAGGAATTTCACTTTTGGAAAAGGCTGTCAATGCATCTCACTCTAGAGCTACATTTTCAATGGCTTTAATAAAGTTCAACGGCAGTGGGGGAGAAAAGGAGAACAAATATTTTCACACAGCGGTTGATCTCTGTAAGAAAGCTGCACTTCTTGGGCATAGCGGTGCTTATGCTGAATTAGTGATGTTTCTTACCTATAGTTATGGCTTTGCTAGAAATTCGCGAACAGGGCGTCTGCTAAGGCGAATACGAACATTCGATAATTATTTCAATTACGATTCTACGAATAAAACTGTGCAGATATTATGCAAATGTTCAGTGACCACCCACCAGGCAATGGAATGAAGTTATGTTCAAACATCAGTTGTAGACGGCCTGAAACAAGGAAAAATGAGTTCCGCAGATGCCTACACGCTCGTTGCAAAAATTTCACAAGGAGGCCATATAGATATACTTACGGAACATAATTCATTTAAAAGAAGAGAACAGAGGAGTCTCTGCACATTGGACACTTGGGATCTTGGCTAGGTACCATTATAAATTTATAACAGCTTGGACAACCAATAAGCTTCAAGACATCAGAAATTTCAGTGCTCTTATTGTCCTTGACATTCTGCATGGCAGCAGAAACTTTTGTAATCTTGTTGTCCTTGACATTCTTCATGGCAGCAGAAGCTTCTGTAATCTTATTGTCCTTCACATTCATCATGGCAGAAGAAGCTTCTGGATTCTTATTGTCCTTGACATTCATCAATATGGCAGAAGAAGCTTCTGTAATCTTATTGTCCTTGACATTCTTGTGAATAACAGATCTGTATGCGGGCAAACTCAGTTCAAGATCTAATGACAACTCTTCTCATCATTGAAGTTGATAGATCTTGCAATCTTGTAACGAGGAGAGGCCATGCAATGGATGATGTGAAAATGAACAAGGAGGACAATGGATTTGATCATACATATGAGAAAAATGGAGAGAAGATCAATGATCACAACAGTCTCAGAACTCTTGATTTGTTTGGATGCAGCAGAATAAAATCACCATTGTCTTTACAAGCTGGAACTAAGAGAAGCTGCTCTGATAATTGCATGGCCTTTCCTCCTTACAAGATTGCAAGATCTATCAACTTTAATGATGAAGAAGAGTTGTCATTAGATCTTGAACTGAGTTTGCCCGCATACAGATCTCTTATTCACAAGAATGTCAAGGACAATAAGATTACAGAAGCTTCTTCTGCCATATTGATGAATGTCAAGGACAATAAGAATCCAGAAGCTTCTTCTGCCATGATGAATGTGAAGGACAACAAGATTACAGAAGCTTCTGCTGCCATGAAGAATGTCAAGGACAACAAGATTACAGAAGTTTCTGCTGCGATGCAGAATGTCAAGGACAATAAGAGCACTGAAGTTTCTGATGTCTTGAAGCTTATTGGTTGTCCAAGCTGTTATAAATTTATAATGGTACCTAGCCAAGATCCCAAGTGTCCAATGTGCAGAGACTCCTCTGTTCTCTTCTTTTAAATGAATTATGTTCCGTAAGTATATCCATATGGCCTCCTTGTGCAATTTTTATGCATATCATATATACTAGATGATCTATAAATCGGGACACACCTGCACTAGCTAAATTTCCAATCATTTTGCCTTTTGCTTCTTATTACCTTTCTGTATAAGCTGTTAGAATTAGGTGTTGTACACTTTGCATAATGTTTGTAATGTTTTATTTATTATTATGTGTGTGGTGCACCTAGGGGTTTCTAGGTGAACGTGCATCACAAGGAGTTATAATGTTGGGGCCACTTTGTTGTATGTATCATTGGGACATAATTGTAAAATGTAATTATTTAATATTGTGAATAATAAATAATAAAAAGCACCCTAACATTAAATGTGGGGTCACATTGATGTTGTATGGTTTTGGGCACATGGTTTATGTAATACCACTTGCGGTTTTGTGGGAGCTTCTTTCTATAAACTACATGGGTAGTTGTTTAGGGTTGGAGCAAATTGTTGATCAAAAGTTGGTCAAGGCTGAGCTTGTGCATGTGTGAGGGTTTGAAGCATGGCATGTGGGATGTGATTCATGCTTGGTCACATGGAATGCATGGATAGCTTGAAGCTCGTGGCGTTCATAGAGCTCCCGCAGATGTATTGTACTGGCCATTGTCAATAATACATGGAGTGGATGCTTTTGAGGTCAAGCCCTCTTGAGGGTTTTCCCAGGGTATATCTTGTGTCATCTTTGATGGGTATGTTGTCTATTCTCTTGCATGTTGATGTTGAGTATTTTACTTGCATGTTTCAGATTTGGGTTATGTGGAAATTGTCATTTTATGGCTGCATTGTTTCCTTACAAGTGGTATCAAAGCTTTGGTTGTGGATTGAATAACCCTAGGTTGCATGAGAGAATGAAAGGCAATGGCAAGATATAGGGGTTTTGCAGGTGTTTTATTGCATATCTGAGGGTTTTGGGTTTGCTGTTATGATGGGTTGTTTGCAGATTTGGGGTGAGAAAATTTTGGCAAAAATAGGTTTTTTTTGGTCATGCATTTAAATAAGGGTTTTGGGGGTGAGTTTTCACAGATGACCTCTTAGGACAAAATGGACCTCATGGTTTAATTCAGGTTGGCTGAGAGAGAAATTTTGACATATAACATGCCCTATTTTGGTTACAGAAAAAAAAATTCGCCTATACCCCTTGTTCGGCCGTACGGGTCGACGGTACAGTCGTCGCAGAAAAATATTAAAAAATTCGAAAAAAAATTAAAACTCCCGTCGAAATTTCCTGCAAAAAGAAAAACAAAAAAAATTATTAGAAAAATTGAAAAACTAAAAATTAAAACAAAAAAAAACTTTGAAAATATTTTGGGGGGTCCGCAGACCCCCCGGCCAGTACCAGTCGGTACTGCCACTGTCGGCGGGTACCGACAGTGACAGTACTGTCACTGTCGGCCCCGCCGACAGTGGGTACCGCCGACAGAGCCCGGCGGGGCCGGCAGGGTACCGCCGGCAGGCCCGCGGGCTCCGCCCAGCCCATAGGGCTTAAAATAAAATTTAAAATTTATAAAATCCGCCATGTTTTGGAAAGTCCGACGGACTTCAAAAGTTTACAAGCCAGTTTTGATATTTGGTCGGGTCCGCCTGGAGGGGGAGGATTTTTTTTATGAAAATGAAAAATTAAACCGGATTTGAACGAATTTTGGATTCCGCCACCAGGGCGCCACCGGAGCGCCACTATAGAGCCACCAGGAGTCATTTTACAGCAGTTTTTTTCAAACGGGCATAATTTTCACCCAGCATGTCGGATTTTCGACTTCTTACAGTCGTTGGAAAGCTGGTTCCGAGCACTACGCAGTGGTACAGGTTTTGTTCCATGGTTTTATAGTTTTGACAGTGTTTTGCTTGGTTAAAGTCAGATGTTTACTTTGAGCTTTGAGAGGGCATATCGGGTGCATACGGAGTCGGTTTTTGGACTTCAAATAGTCAACGGAAAGCTTGTTTAGAGCAATATATAGTGGATCAGGTTTGGAGTTATTTTGGCATGGTTTATTTGCTATTTTCTTCATCTGAGCTGTTTATGAGTCTCTTTGACTATGGTGTTATTATGAGCTTATGGATTGTTGGATTTGGGATATTTGATGATGGATTCATTGTATGCTCAGTTGTACATCTCATATTATTATATTTTTGACATGGTTATCAGCATGTATGTTGCATTGTTGTATCTACAAGTTGTGCAATGTTGTAGGCGGTCTATACTTACTTGTTGCACCTATGACTTGGACATGGGTTGTCTTTGCCCATTGATATTTCAGTGTTGATGCATGATCAGTCTTGGTGGCTTGGTTTAGTCACTTGGTTTGCTATTTTGGTTGTCATGTTGAGGAGATGAGATGGTATTACCAGGTACAGTCATGATATGAAATCTATGTAGTTGACTATGATTATGCAGATATGTGGACACAGTTGGGTTGAGTTGTTGGTATATTTGGTGGTGATCATGATGTCATGGATGTTTCTAGTGCATTAGAGACTTTGGCATGTTATGATGGTTTTATGTAGGTGCATGGTTGGTGGTATTGGATTGGTTCCTGATTATGGTTGTGGCGGTGTATCTTCTTGGGTTGAGGAGATTGGTATCACAATGTCATGGATAGCTTGGTTACACGGTTTAGTGGGAGCTTGTGACAGTGATGGTTTGGCAGTGATGGATATGATGGTTTGGCGGTGTATCTTCTTGCTTTAGAGGATGGTTATCATGTTGTCATTGAGAGCTTGGATTCACAGGTTTTGTGTGAGCTTATGACAGTGATATGGTATTGATTGTGTGCATCATGGTGCCATGGGATTGCTCGGTATCACAGTTCAGTGGGAGCATTTGGCAATGATGTGGATCCATTGGTTATTATGGATGGTTGTCTTCAGCAGGTGATCTTTAGTGTCATGGAGGAGCTCTTGGATTCTGTGTGCTACAGTGAGAGTTCTTTGACATTAGGTGTTGGAGATGTTGAGGTATTACTTATGACTTGTTGGTTTTTGACAGGTGATCCTTGGTTGTAGAATGGTTTTGTTATAATGTCATGGTATACTCTTGATTACTAGTTTAGAGTTATGGCATGGTACATGTTATGATGATTTATTTATGTGATCTTCTTTTGAGAGGATGTGAGATCATGGTGTTATGCTTATGTTCCTGATTCTGCAGTTGGAACTATGATTTTGATCTTGGTTGGTTCTCTTTGTATTGAGTACATTGATCATTTGCTTGGTGTTTAGCATGGATTGATCGGTTACAGGTGCTCATGGATAGTTGGAGACATAGGTGAGGCTTGGTGTTCTCTTGTGGTTAGAGACATGTTGATATGGTTACTCTTGATGAGGTTTTAGCAGGAAGTCCGAGGGAGCCTACACCTTGGTTGGACATGAGTTCAACATGGACCGAAGAGGAGAGTGTTCTTGGTTGAGTCATGATGACTTGGATATCCTGGAGGAGCATTCTCATTCCCACTCTTGGTCTACTCGGCGGTTCACTTGAGAGGTATTGCCCATTATTCTTTCAGGTGCATTATGTTTATGCTTTGTCTTCTCATGGATATGGATCTTGAGCCATGGATATTTGGTTTCTGGAGGGTTCATTTGAGGAGTGTTGGCATGCTTATCTCCTTGTACATGTTGGGTTTAGGAGATGGTTTATTGGGCTGATTTCCTTGGTTTAGGAATGATTACTTTGAGTTTGATCTTCTTGTTTTGAGATGCTTACATCCATGTTAGTTACATATGTTATCTTTGATCTTGGTGATTGGATGGATGGATGTGGTTATGGATTTTGTTATGGGGTATTATGGAGGAGATCATACTTGACACAGTTGGCATTTAGAGGTGTGTGTAGGAGGACATGCTACAGGGTTTGCTTTGCAGGTTTTGCTTATCAATGTGGATGTTCCTTGGTACTACATGTTTACTTCTATGAGATGTTGGTAGTAGACTTGGTATGCCTTTTTTTTGTGATGGTGCCTTTTTGGGATGTTAACGAAGCGACGCATTGAATGCGCTCATTCCAGGTTTGCATTCATCTTGACATTGCCCATGCAGTGGGAGCTCCTGGATGTGTATGTCATGCTTTGACAGGTTTGCACATGGAGTTTGTTATTGTGGTTTATGGGTGGATATGTTGTTGGCATAAGTTTACTATGTTATATATGTATACCTTTGGAGGTATGGATAGTTGGATGTGTTGGCACTTGTTGTGAGTGTCATTTCAGCTATGGTGATTTATTCTTGACAGCTACTGGTGCATATTGGATTCAGTGTTTGTGTTTTGAGATATCAGGTTGAGGCAGGTTTATGCTTCTTTGTGACAGTTAGGGTGACATCTCTTTGGATGTGTTCATATCTTAGTGCAGTTGGCATGGTGGAGGATGGGAGCATTCATGGATGAGATGGTGGTCACCTTGGTTCTTGTTACAGGTATCTTGTTGGAGCACATGGAGCACTTGGATTCTAGGATGGTACATGTTGCCTATGGAGTTTATTTGTTACCCCCTTATGCAATGTATACAACAAGTGGGAGATTGTTAGAATTAGGTGTTGTACACCTTGCATAATGTTTGTAATGTTTTATTTATTTATTATGTGTGTGGTGCACCTAGGGGTTTCTAGGTGAACGTGCATCACAAGGAGTTATAATGTTGGGGCCACTTTGTTGTATGTATCATTGGGACATAATTGTAAAATGTAATTATTTAATATTGGGGAATAATAATAAAATAATAAAGTACCCAATATTAAATGTGGGGTCACATGATGTTGTATGGTTTTGGGCACATGGTTTATGTAATACCACTTGGTGGTTTTGTGGGAGCTTGTTTCTATAAAAGCAACCACATGGGTAGTTGTTTAGGGTTGGATCAAAAAGTTGGTCAAGGTTGAGCTTGTGCATGTGTGAGGGTTTGAAGCATGGCATGGGATGTGTGGATTCATGCTTGGTCACATGGAATGCATGGATAGCTTGTGCTTCAGAAGTGTTCATAGAGTCTCTACAGATGTATTGTAATGGGTTTTCATTGCTGAATAATACATGGAGTGTGGATGCTTTTGGAGGCTGGGTTTTTCCCTCTTGAGGGTTTTCGCAGGGTATATCTTGTGTCATCTTTGATGGGTATGTTGTCTATTCTCTTGCATGTTGATGTTGAGTATTTTACTTGCATGTTTCAGATTTGGGTTATGTGGAAATTGTCATTTTATGGCTGCATTGTTTCCTTACATAAGCTATGCAGCTTTTTCATGGCCATCATACACATTTTGCTTGACCATTTGTCTTATATTTATGGAACCAAAAAAATAATTCAAAATCATCTATTCTTCTAACCTTGATCTCTATTGATTTTTGGATTTTCTTCTATAAATTCCCAAATAAATAGACTTCCAGATAGTGATGTCTTTTGTTGCATTCTTATGGTTTTTGTTATCAAATTTAGTGTTTAAAAATGTAATGACATCCATCAATCTTCAAACCTACACATGAACTGTAAAATGATTTCTAGGTTTTCCTCATGCACTAGAATGAGTATGATTGTCTATGAAGATTTCATGTCAGAGTAGAGTGTAAAGACCAATAAAATCAATAATGTTGATAGATATAATCAAGGAATATATATGCGAAAATTGAGATGCTCAAAAATAAGAAAAATAACACAACGAATATTATGAATGAGGATAGATAATGCATGTTGTTTTCATTTAGTGATAAGGTAATATACGTACAAATGTTAAAAATATAAAATCGCAAATAAGGTAATGTATGATCATAAGGTGATTGATTAGTAAATGTGTATAGCATATTATAAATTATGTAGAAGTAGTTAAAATTGGATCATGTATGATTTTAAAATGTGTTATGTAAAGTAAATAAGAAAATGAATCATATTGTCATTAGTATCTATCATATGGAAATAGGTGTTCATTGGCTATCAAATTTGTGGCTCCAAAAATCCTAGAGATACTTAATAACACCAAATAAGTCAATTACATTATCTTAGACGTAAAGGTAAGATTTTTTATTAGACAAAGGAAAATTAGGCATCAAGTGATAAGAAATGGCATGCGTTCTTCTTCTTTAGGTTCTTAGAAATCTAAGAGGGTGTTTCTCTAAGGTTATAAATAGGAAAATTAAAAACAAATGCAAGATTATAATCCTAGTCTCACCCTAGCTAGCCTCAAGTACCCAAGGTAAGGGCTGCTAGGGCATTGGGTTGGATCACAGAGACACCCCTATAGTATCAAAAAAAAAAATCCATGCAATAAAATATGAAAAAAAAATTGTACCACTTCACATAAATCCCCTTAACTTTGTGTACACATGTGCAACTTGCATATAAATTTAAGAAGGCATATTGAAATTTGAATCAACTCTATTCTCACAAAAGATTTAACACAATTGTTAACTCTAAACCATAAAAGATGGTGGGCCCAAAAATACTCCTAAATGTGAAAAGTACATTTAAATATTTTAAAATGGTGGTGGAAGGATAAGTTAAAGTAAAATGATGCCTTTACCACATATTTTTATAACATTTCAAAATGTAGATTTCTATGTATTAATAGCATTCATTATTAATCATGTCTCATAAATCCATAACTAAAAATAAAATCCCATATAATGTACCAAAATGATGTATTTCAATTGCACCTTAAAATATTTTTATAAATCAAAGTTTTGAGGACTAAATAGTCAATACACCAACAGGTTAATAAATATAGCCTTGTGTATACATAAAGCATACATATCCTATAATATATGATATTAACATATATTATTTTACCCTATATTTCATGATCCTCTCCTATCCCATCACACTAGTCTCTACTAGTTCATATTATGTTCAATTATCACCTTTTATTCTCATTCCATTGTACCCTCTCTCATTTCACCCTATGTTTCATGATCTTCTCTTCATCTATTAACCCTTCTATATTATACCACCTCCCTCTAGATTTTATCTTATGCATATACCCTTATGTTGATGCTAAAAAATGCAACTCCACTTCCTAGAGAAAAATCTCACTCACAAGGCTACATTTTTTATCATGTAAGTTAGATCATCCCATCAACAAACTATGGAGGGTTAATGTCTAAGTCTATGATAGTGGGTTTTATCTCCTAATCTTTAAGATCATCTTAGACTCAAGAGGTTGTTCCTAGGGGTATACCTTAGCATCTATTGAGATCACATATAATGAACAAAAAATAATTAAATGATATAGACAAACCCAACCTACCTACTTGTCCCCAAAGACTATCACTGAACCAAGTAAAACAATGAAAAATACATACAATACATTCATCTGAGGCTCAATGAAGATTTATCCCTAGTCATATCATGAGGTTATGAATGTGTGCAAACTAGTCCTAATCCTATACTATTGATTTATGTTTTTTATTGATGAATTGAGACTGGCTAGGCAAACTAGAGACTAGTGCATCCAATGGGTTATAAAGTCGTAAGTGACAAGAAAGAGAACCATTAAAAGAAACATAGAAGAATTGAGTTGGGCACATACTCCATCAAGGAAAGAATATTATACAAAGAGCATACTTATTCATCCAAATTCAGTTTTATATGGTGCATTTGAAACATGGAAAATGTCATTCCAAAGATTGTAATATTTAAAATATTGTTATATTCATGAATTGCATGTTACAATCATACAAGTGAATATGGAAAGGGAAGTATTTATAACTATAAAATACCTTCCTATAGAAATATAAACATGAATGGATAAATTCTCTACACAACATATATACATGCATCTTATCCCTCACATACCCCATGAATCCATATCCATCCTATAATTAGAAATGGTATGAGTTGAAACCCTAGGAAAAAATATACACCTACACAACCTTTGAAAAATATAAGAAGAACCAACCCATTCAAAAAATGATATCCTTATACAATATATAAACCTATGGAATCAAACCAAATATAGTTGTAACACTATTCACATTTAAAATTCATCACTAGGATCAATCTAACATAAAACAAGTATTCCATATCAATAGAGGCCAATCATAATCAATACTAGTGGATGGGACGGTCATGCCATGAATGCAAGTAGGTAGATAATCTAGCACAATAAACACACCATCAGGCTAATTAGCCACAACAAAAATATTTTGCAAAACACATAGACACAAAAAAATCATCATAGGCCTAAGATCTTTCCCCTGTTGGTTATTTTACACCCAATAGGTGTTGCAAGTATGAGCTAGTTTTGTGGTGTTGTCATTGATGTTTTCATTGATGTCAACATAGTTCAATATGTTGTAGATTGTACATGTATGATTGAGATGTTGCTGAGATGTTGCGAATACATGGAACTATCTTATATAGCTATAGATGTGTTGTGTTGATGAGCTTCCAAGTTCTTTTGAGAAAATTAATATAGAAGTGAAGTTAGAAGAAGGAATGTATTCAGATTTTGCTCTAGTATGTGCTCTGCATTTCTCCTATGTTGATCCTATGCTTTTGCAAACTTGAAGGTTTGATAAAGGTGATTTAATGGTGATATATGCTGAGTTTCAGCTTCTGGTGAGTTGGTACATGAAATTTGTGTCCACCAGTATGGGTGTTCTACTAGCAAAGTCAATATTCTATGGACTAGGAGAAATATTGTTGCTCTACATTTTTTCTCTATTTTGTTTGAGATATTGTATATCTGGGATATTCTTTGTGAAGGTCTTTCCTATGCTTTGGTGAAGAGGTTTGAAGTCTAGAGATTTGGAAATCATGTTTCAATATGCTTGTGTGTATCTGCACACTCCAAATTGTCTAATGAAATAAATTCAATGATTGAAGCCTACTGTTCTTGTTGCAGATGTATTAGGAAGGTTTTGAAATGTATTATCATGCTTAAGGAAGTGTGTTGTGGCATCTTCATGTCATCTTCTGGTTGGGAAGCATGTACATTAATGTTTATTTATGTTATCATTAGGTTTGGCTTACCAAGTGTTTACACTTTATTCAAGGAATACAATTTAATCAAGAAAGCATGTAGAAGATTCAAGAATATTATTTGTGGTCTTAGTTATATGTTTTATTAGTCCACTCTTATTCCTTTCCAGCATGGGAATTTAGAGTTTCTAACCTAATTTGAATTTATGAAAATATGTATTGTGGCTGACCTTGGTACCTATTTTTCTAGATTGAGAATAGTATGAAACAAAGTTGAATTATGAAGAGATTCCTGATAGTGAGATGCAAAGTGATGAAAGCGAGCCACAAATCATAAGAGTAGAAGCATATGTGAGTGACTTGTATAGTAGTTTTTCAGTTTGTTGAAGGTAGTGAATTGAAGGTTTCTGTAATCCTACAAATGTGCTTTAATTGCAGTGGTGGATCTTTTATTCTCTTTTGTATTTGTAGGCAGTGACCCTCTATATTGGATAGTGAGTCCTTTGTAAGAAGCAAGCCTTTGTATTTGGATAGTCGGTCCTCTTTTGGGCAGTGAGCCTTTGTATTTAGTTTATAATCTTTATATTATGGGTTAACCCTCATCGTGATTTTTCCCTTATTATGTTTTCCACATAAAAATTTGGTGTTCATTGAGTTGATTTACTTTTTGTTATTCATGTTTCACGCTTATATTTAATAACATATTAGTGTGGTTGAAGATTTGATAAGTGATAATGTTTTACAGTTAAATTTGTGTGGCAATTGATTCACCCCCCTCTCAGTTTTCCTACGCCTATTTAACAATAGGTATCGGATCTCGTGGTTTCTTCTGTAGAGATTAACCACATAAGGAAGATCTAATGAAGCACAAATTAGTGATCCCTATGTTTGATTGAACTAACTACAAATATTGTAAGGGTTGGATGAGAGGATATATTATCTCGCTTGGTTTCAAGACCTGGAAGGTTGTTGAGAACAAGTATACACTTCCATTTGGTAGTGTTAATTCTGCAAATGACATATTTTCTTATGAAGAAAATCACAAGGAAAAATATACAATTTATAGTGGTTTATCTAAAAATGAGTGAATTAAGGTCTTTGGATACTGCATATGATGTTTGGAAGAAGTTGGAAGACATGTATGAAGGAAATGAAAAGGTGAAATTGACAAAGAGACTGGTGGCAAAGCATAGATTTTTTAACCTAAAGGTCGAAGATGGATAAGAATTTACAAGTTTCTTTCGCAGTGTTGAATAGACTCCAAATGAAGTAAGAAATCAAGGAGGAAAACTATCAAATGATGACATAATTGAGAAGATCCTGATCACTCTACCAAACTGCTATAGTGATAAAATTTATGTGATTAAAGAAATGTATGATCTCCTAGGAAGTACACCTTGGAACACTTGTTTGACACCTTGCAAGCATTTCAATTGAGAAAGTTCTAGAAAGATGACAAGATAGAACAAAAGACAAAAATGACATTTAAAGCAATGAAGATTGAGGAGGAACCAGATAGCAATGTTGTTGTTGAGTTGGAAGCTAACTTCACTAGGAATTTGAAGAAAGGTAACAAAAAGTATAAAGGTATGTTACCCTTTAAATGCTGTAGTTGTGGTAATATTGGTCATTATGCTTCAAGATGTCCAAATAGGGCTACACATATGAAGAACAAGGATTATAAAGATAAGGATAGCAAGGATAAGAAGTATAAGAAGTTGTACTATGTTAAGGAAGTGAGAAGTATTTCTGATGATGAATTTGACAATGAAGTTGATGATAGTGAATGCTTATTCTTAGTTTTGGAAAGTAAATTTGTTTCCACTAACCCTAGAAAATATGTAAGAAGGCTTTAGAGCTTAAGAAGAATAGGATGGAAGGTACTTTGGTTACCACTTTTCATGCAAGACAAGATGAAGACTATTGGGTAATTGATAGTGGATGTTCAAATCACATGACTGGAGATAAGAGTAAGTTCACTAAACTCGAGAGGTATGACAGTGGTTTAGTTATGTTTGGTGATGATTCAAGAGGTAAAATTTGTGGGGAAGGTTTAATTAGTTTTGATGGAGTGTATAGTACTGATGATGTGTATTATGTGAAGGGTTTAAGGCATAACCTTCTAAGTGTTGGTTAGATGTGTAGCAATGGCTTTAAACTTGTGTTTTAGAATAATACCTATGAAATCAGGAAAGGTTCTAGTAATGGAGATATGATTGCTCTAGGAAAAAAACTCATGGAAACATCTATTAGCTAAAAAGAGTTGATGGTAATTGTATTGTATCTCAGATTAGTGAAAATTGCTTATGGCACCAGAGAATGGGACATGTGAACTTTGATAACCTAGTCAAGATCAATGCAAAGGAGATTTTTTGATGACTACCTAGAATAACAAGACCTGCTAATGCCATATGTAGAAGTTATCAATTGGGGAAGTAGACAAGATGTAGTTTAAAAGGAAAGGAACAATCTACTACCGAAATGCTGGAATTAGTACATATTGATCTTTGTGATCTGACTAAGACTGGAAGCCTGAATGGTGATAGATATTTCATGTTTCTTATTGATGATTACACTCGAATGACATGGGTTTCTTTTCTTAGAGAAAAGAACCAAGCCCTAGATAGGTTAAGGTATTCAAAGCAAGAGTGGAAAATGAAGTAAATTAGAAAATCAAGTGTTTGAGATCTGATAGAGGTAATGAATTCACTTGTAGTGAATTTAATGCATTTTGTGAGGATCATGACATAAAAAGTCAATTTTTTGCTCCAAGAACCCCTTAGCAGAATGGAGTAGTTGAAAAGAAAAATCGGACAGTTCAGGAAGCTGCTAGAACTATGATGAAAGAGTCTAATGTACTAGATGTATATTGGAGAGAAGTAATACATACTGCTATTTATGTTCTTAATAGAGTTTAGATCAAGCACAACAACACAAAGACACCTTTTTAGCTATGGACTGGTAAGACTCCTACTGTGAAATATTTTAAGGTATTTGGAAGTAGATTCTACCTTTAAATAGATGATGAAAATATTGGAATGTTTGATGCTAGATGTGATGAATGAATATTTCTTGGATACTCTACTACTAGAAAGGAATATATATGCTTTAACAAAAGATTGAGAAAAATCATTGAAAGTGCTAATGTGAAAGTTGATGAAGTCATACAAAGACCTATTGAGATAACTGAAGTTGAACCTAATGATCCTATCTGCAAACATATACCTAAAGAAAATAAGGAGAAGGAAGAAGAAGAAGGGAAAGAAGAAGAAAAATATATGGAAGAAGAAGAAGATAATGAACCATTACCTGCTAGTAGGACTCCTAAATATGTTCAAAAGAATAATCTGGAAGATCAAATAATTGGACACAAGAGTGAAGGTGTGAAGAAAAGAAGCAAAGTTGCAACTGAGGTAAACTTTTGTTTACTTTCCAAAATAGAACCTAACTATATAAAAGAAGCACGTGAAGATGAAAGTTGGATGAGAGCTATGAAAGAAAAACTGTAGTAGATAGAAAAGAATTAGACATGGGAAATAGTCCCTAGACCTGTGAACAAAATTGTGATTGGCTCAAAATGGGTGTTCTAGAAAAAAGTGAATGAAAGTGGAGAAATAGTATGGAATAAGAAAAGATAGGTATGCAAAGGATATTCACAAGTTGAAGGTATAGATTTTGAAGAAACATTTGTCCCTATAGCCAGAATGGAAGCTATAAAAATGTTTTTGTCATTCTCTGCACACAAAGAATTCAAGGTATATCGAATGGATGTTATGTCATCTTTTCTGAATGGTGAGTTGAAGGAAGAAGTGTACATGGAGCAACTTGAAGGGTTTAAGTTGTCTAACAATTTGGACATGGTTTTTAAATTGAAGAAAGCATTGTATGGATTGAAGCAAGCTCCCAAAGCTTGGTATGTAAGAAGGGACAAATATCTGACAAAGCAATGATTCAACAAAGATTCTGTGGACAACAAACTCAACTTCAAAATGTAAGGTAATAATATGTTGATTGTAGTTGTCTATGTTGATGATATCATCTTTGGTGGAAATAAAGGCATATGTAAAAAAATTGCTAAAGAAATGCAGAAAGAATTTGAGATGCCTATTATTGGTGAATTGAATTTATTTCTTGGTCTACAAGTGAATCAAAATAATAAAGGGATATTCATTTCACAATCTCAGTATTTAAAAGAGTTGTTAAAAAGTTTGGGATGTAGGATTCTAAATCGGTTTGCACTCCTCTGGTAATCAGATGTAAGCTAAGAAAGGATGATGAATCTACTAAGACTAATAAGAGGAAATACATATCCATGATTGGTGGATTGTTGTATCTTACTACTACCAGACCATATATTATGCATGCAGTGTTTTTAGTTTCTAGATTACAGTGGATCCTAGAGAAGCACATCTTATAGCTATAAAAATGATATTTAGATATCTTAAAGACACATCATATTATAGACAATCGTACCCTAAGAGCAATGATTTAACTCTGAGCACCTATACAAATCTTGATTGGGTTAGATGTGTAGATGACTAGAAGAGTACTAGTGGTAGTGCTTTCTTTCATGGTGGAAGACTATTTTCATGGCTGAGTAAAAAGAAAGACTTGGTTTCTTTATCCACTACGAAGGCAGAATATCTTACTGTAGCATCCTCCTGCAAAATAGTTTTGTGGATGAAGCAAACTCTAAAAGACATTGGTGTGATATGTGATGAACCTATTCCCATTTTTTGTGATAATACAAGTGCAATAAACATTTTGAATAATCTGGTTATGCATTCAAGAACAAAACACATATCTATCATGTATCATTTTCTAAGAGAGAAAGTGCTAGAGAATGAGGTTAAACTGGAGTATCTAACAAAAAAGGAACAAATTGTAGACATATGTACTAAACCTCTTCCAAAGGATACTTTTGAGCATCTTAGGGAGATGTTGGGGGTCATTGACCCTTCTAACTAGGTGCACATGAAGGTGCATAAGTATAGTAAATTCATAGATTCTTCATTCATCTAGACTGATAAATGGGTCTACTCCAGAGGGGGAGTAGAAAGGTTTTCATTGTTACAGTATGATATTTTCAGTCCATCAATGACAATGTAATACACCTCATATTGTTGATACTCTTTGATACTCTTATGTGTTAGTTTGGTACTTGGTTTGTGATGGTGATTAGTTCACCAGATTTGTTGTGTGTGGATTCATAGTTTGGTTGGTTTGCTACACTTGACATTACTTATGATGTTTGATGATACATTATGTGGTGATTACATTATTTGGTTATGCTATGGTTTTCTTTTATGATATATATGGTGATGATGTGATTCTATACGACTGTGGTTTATGATGTGTTTGCTAGTGATTCTTGGTGAAAGGATGAAGTGGCGTCACTCACTCACGAGTGTCGTGCTACCTCGTGATTACCTTTCATGGTGTGTCTGCATTGGATATTTACATGCTACTTGACATTTTATCCTATGCAAGATGCAGGTACAAGACACCGACTCAACCTATTTGATAGGTCTAAGTGTGTCCCATAAACCCAATGGGTATGATGATGAAAAGGGAGTTGACAAGGAAGTGTCCCCATCCTAATTCCATCACCTCGTTGTGAGTCTTTTGGTGTCATGGTTTTTACCTTGTCCTTGTTCCAACATTGTTTGTTGTTGATTATTTATTTTGTTTGTGGATAGTTGTTATTTATTTTATTTTTATTTTATATGGGATTAATTAATGTTATTTTGTAGATGTGATTAATTGTAGGTAATTGTAATTCAGTTAAATGTTAGATTTAAATATTGTATATTAAAAGTTATTTAATTAATTAAAAGGTATAAATTAATTAATTTAAATAAATAATGCTTTATGATAATTGTAAATTATCTTTTTCAAAATATTAATATTATAAAATATAATGATAATATCATATGAGGATAAATGTGAAAATAATGAATTTTTAATTAAATTTGTGAGATAAGTGCGAGCTTTTAAAGCAAGAAAAATGAACCAATGCATGGGTTGGATTTTTGAGAAAGAAAGAAGAGCTTTATTTATTTTTCTTTATTTTTATTGTGACAGAAGAGAAGTTTTTGTACACACACACAAATGGTTTTTTTTTTGGTTTTGTCTAGAAAAGAAGAAGTAACAAGGGTTGAAGAAAATATATGTGTGGGCTTCTTGTTAAAAATTGTTCTTTGGAAGGAAAAATAGAATATTGATCCAAAAGTTAGCTAAAAGAAGGAATTGGAGTAGGAATTGTAGAGGAAGTTTGTTTTCAAAAGAGGAAGAAGGGATGTTGTGTTTGCATTGGACATCAAATGAAGGACTCTGGGTTCTTTTTGATTTATTAATTCTTTTGTTTTAATAAGTTCTGTAAAGGAAATGAAAATCATATCAGGAACATTTAAAATTTATATCTATGTTTGAAAATAAATTTTGTTGTTGAAAATTTGTTTGTGTCAAACTTTTAAATCTTTTGTAGAAAACTATTGAGAAACCCTCTGCTTTATCTTCAACAAAACTAGTTATGAAATTCTTGATTAGAAAAGAAAATAAATTATTCTGGGGTTAAATTATGCATACCCAGATTTACAATTTGTCTCACACACACACACACACATATATTAATTAATTATACAGTTGCCAAAAACATTTATATGTATTCATACTATTCTCTTTTATAAAAAAAATTGTGTAAAAAAAATGTATACCTAGGTTTGTTTTATGTGTTTCTATTTTTTTTTTAAATAATTATATAAAAGAAATTAAAATAAAATAAATTATATAAAAATATATATATTATTGTGGGGGGGGGTCGGTTGTTGCTGTACCTCCCCACTCCCCCATAGTGGATTGTGTAGCCACCACAGGCTACGCACATCAGCCGATGGTTGCTGAGCACAACCATATGAAGGCTATAGCCTCCCCACAGGGAGGTTCACAATCCCCATATGGGTTGCACATTCTGTATTAAAAAAAAGGTTTTTTTTTTTAAATTTAAACTTATTAAATTTATTTTTAGTTAATTTCATTTATAATATATGTACATATATATATATATATATTAATATATATATATATATATTAATATATATATATATATATTAATATATATATATATATATTAATATATATATATATATAATATATATATATATATATACAATATATATATATATATATTAATATATATATATATATATATAATATATATATATATATATATAATATATATATATATATATAGTACATATACATATTAATATATATATATATACATATATATTAATATATATACATATATATTAATATATATATATATATATTAATATATATGTGTGTATATATATGTGTATATATGGGAAATTTTTATGTCATTTAAATGTATGATTTTAATATAAATTTTATTTATATATAAATATACATGTATATATGTGTAAAAGCGTATATATATATATATATATGTTGAAATCGTGGAACAATTAGATAATGTTGAGATTTGTAATGTTGGATATTTTAGTGTGATCAGTTAAACTATAAATAAATCTTGTGGTTTAAATTAAGTTGAATATTCTCGATTGGATTAATTTATTTATTTCTTGGTGAAATTATTTTGCAACGAAATATGTTATATATGGTGTTGTTTGAATTTTAGCCTATTCATGTTTGAAATTGTTTATTCTTGAAATTTTCATTGAGTCAATTATGGTTTTCTCTTAATTGAGATTTTGTCATGTGAGAAAAATCCTTAAGTCAGTTATCCTTCTATAGGAGCTTAAGTTGCTTAGGGACTTCTAGAGGTATGGGGAAATGATGTGCATTTGTGATATTTTAATTTGATATTTGTCCCTATTTTTGACTATAGTCGTGATCTTGAGTTTACGCTTGGGGTTGTACCATTTTATGGGTGTATATTCATTTGAGTTTTGGTAAGATGGTTTTTCCTCATGTTTATTCTACTTTTTGGTTCAAGAGCCTCTTGTTGGCAAATAAACCTCAAAATACCTGCCTTTACTTGCAGAAGTTTTATTCCGCCCATTCCGGCGTACCAGACACAATTAATCGAATTTAGCGGGTAGCCACAAGATAATTGCGGATGCTCGTCCATCAGCAGCGATTTTGTAGATCGTTCGTGTTCAGTTCCGGTGCCGGCGATCTGTCGTTCCATTCCACAGAGGTTGTTTGAATTGTGCCCATCCCGGCAAATTACACCGGAGAGGTTTGCCAGATAACGAGGATAGGTAAAGTCAGACAGCGAAACGTATGATAACCGTTTAGTGACTTCCCGGCTGGTTCTCCCAGCTTCTTGCTTTTGCCAACTCAAAAGCGGTTCCATTGGTTGTGTTTTGGTGGTTTGCCAGCCAGCAGCCTGGAATTATTCTGACATTGCGTTTCATTTGCAGGTTCTTTTTTTTCCGCTTAATTCGTGTCTTTTGTTTGATGTTTGGTCGAAGATCCTTCCTGCTTTACCCATACAGAAGGAACATGGCAACCCTGGCCCTGGTGACATGGATCCCATGTTTCCATAGCCAGATGGATTGTGCCCGGCATATTTGTTGCCGATGGTTTGCCTCCACGGGTGACTTGAGCATGGTTTTCATATGTTCGCCGAGACAAATATGACGATGAAGGGTACATCGGTCTGGTAACCGTTCTGAGGTCCTGCCACTTCCGTACCGTACCACGAGCGTCTACGCAGCCTGGCGTACCATGGTTTCCGTTTTACCCACAACGGTTCGGTTAACACTCTGTCACTGGCCGACGCTACCAGTCGTTTAAATGAAGATATGTTTATGAATGGATTACGTTATTGGAAATTTAATGTTACATTAGTTAACTTTGTTATGAGATAGTTTAGGTAATGTCACCTTGTGTACCCCAAGGGACTTAGGTGTTTAATGTGGAAAAATTAGCTATGTTAATTGCATTAGTAAACTTAGTGTTTAATCTTTATGTTTGAAAAAAAGGTTGCTGCATTTTTTAGTTGTTCCTTTGGGGTTTGCACAATGGGGCATTACAACTTGGTATTAGAGCTAGGTTGCTAACGCTAGGTTCTTTGGATAGTTTGTGTCCATTAGGAAACCTTTGTGTTAACTCTTGATCTCACATACCCCTAATTGATGTGTAGGATCATGCCTCGTGGTAGAGGTCATGGCTGAGGTCGTGGCCATGGAGCTAACCATCAAATTCCATCACCACCGAGCTCCCATGGTTATAAGTGTGAGGAACGACAGAGTTCTCAAAATAATCCGTCAAGTGGTGGTCAAAACCCAAAACAACTTGGTTTAGATGCATAGTTGTAGCATTTACTAGAGGAGTTACTGGGTCATTTAGGCCCTAGGCAGGTTGAAGAATAAAGGTTGAAAAGGGAAAGGGAAAGGGAAGGTTACCTAGACATGAGGAAATAATAGTTGATCAAGATGTAGTAGTGGCGGGTCACATGAGAGACCTGTTGAGAGCATGAAATCCCACCTTTGATGGTTTTGGTGGGGGTCTTGAGGTAGAGACATAGTTGATAGACCTAGACAGATGATTTTCTATGCACCCCTATGGAAGAAATACCAAGGCTAGGTGCGCCATCATGCATCTCAAAGGCTTTGCGTCCACTTGGTGGCAGTTGGAGGAACAAAAATTATATATTGACATTAGCATGGTGACTTGGGAATTGTTTATGGAGAGATTCAAGGACCGTTTCCTTTCTAATCACTAGAGGCAGTGTAGAGAAAATGAATTCCATGACTTAAGACAGATGGCAATGTCGCTGGAGCAATATGAGCATCATTTTTATGAGCTCAAATAGTATGCAGGGATTGGTAATCATGAGGCAATACTTGCACAACACTTTTTTAGGGGCTTAAATGCCTGGATTAGTGGTGGAGTTAGAGTCTTCGAGCCAAAGACAATGGAGGTAGTTGATGAGAAGGCTTGTCTTGTAGAAGAAAATTTGGAAATGACATTGGGAGGTCACACAGGAGTTCAAATCAATAGTGTTCTAGCATCAAGTTTTAGTTCTAGAAGTGGATAGCCTCAAGTTGTAGGGTCTTCCAAAAAATTTTGAGCACCCTCTAAGGGTAGTTTGTAGCAGAAACAATAGTCACAACCCAAACAAAACAAATCACAGTCTCAACAGGGAGACAAATCTCATAGCAAGAAGAACCGAAGCTGGTAGCGTATTAGACTGGATCATTTTGAATAGCTTGCATAGAGCACACAATTGACACCTTCATGAGGCAGTTTTTAGCAGTCAAGTGCAGCATTTGGTGTTAGAGGATTTGGGTGAGGCACATGTTTCTTCTCTTGTGGGCAATAGGGATATATTGCTAGACAGTGTCCTCAAAGGAATAGTTTAGGTTTTTAGTCAGAGACTAGCTATTTTTGAGCCAATAGTGGGAAATGCAGATAGAACACATCGGGTGTTTGCGGAAGTGGACAATCATCAAGCAAAACATCAGGGCACTATAATCAAGACATTAGGTGTGTTGCATGGCACTAGTATTTCCATTTTGTTTGATTTTGGAGCATCTAATTCATTTATTTCCCCTTTAGTAGTAGAGCACTGTAGAATGGTGGTAGCAAGGCAAGGCAATAAGTGGTAGGTCAAATTGGCCTCCGGGGCTAAGGTAGTAGTTGAGTCTCTAGTGAAGGGTTGTAATTTTCAAATTGAGTCACTCATGACTATGGTGGAGCTCTGAATCCTACCTCTTGGTTCTTATGATGTGGTTCTAGGTATGGATTGGTTGAGTGCCCACCATGCCATAATTGATTGTCAACGCAAGGTTGTGCATTGTATTGATGATACAGGTAATGAGGTTGATATCATTGGTGATTAGAGACCTATCTCACTACATTTTATCTCAACCATGCAATTAAAAAGGTGCTTCAAGTAGGGTTGTCAGCTTTTTTTTGTGTCTACTAATGATTTGGACTCATAAGAGAGTCAAGGGATTTCATTGGATGACTACCCTCTTCTTAAGGAATATTCTAATGTTTTTCCAAGTGAAATTCTAGGGATTCCACCAAAGTGTGACATCAACTTCAGAATCAACTTTGTCCCTGGAGCTCAGCCTATATCTCGAGCTCCATACTCGATGACAACATACGAATTGTAGGAGCTTCATTTGTAGTTAGAGGAAATTTTAGAAAAAGGATTCATCCATCCTAGTGTTTCTCCTTGGGGAGCACCAATTATATTTGTGAAAAAGAAGGATGGTTTTCTCAGATTATGTATTGATTACAAGAAGCTTAACAAAGTAATCATCAAGAATTGATATCCTTTGATCAGATAAAAGGAGCTCAAGTTTTATCCAAGATTGATCATAAATTTGGTTATCATTAGTTGCAAATAGAAGATTTTGATATACATAAAACTACATTTTGCACTCGATATAGACATTGTGAGTTCACTATTATGTCATCTAGGTTAACGAATGCACCATCATTTTTTATGTGCCTAATGAATGGAGTCTTCCGAACCTATTTGAATAAGTTTGTGTTTGTGTTTCTTGATGACATCCTAGTTTACTCTAAATCAATGGAGGAGCACGAGGAATATTTGAGGTAGGTATTGCAATGCTTGAGGGACAATCAGTTGTTTGCTAATTTGGTTAAGTGTGAGTTCTACAAAACATAAGTGAAATATTTGGGGAACTTCATCTCAAGTGTAGGTATTGTAGTGGGTCCATCAAATATCTAGGCTATTGTTGATTAGCCAACACCCAAGAATGTGCTATAGATTCATAGTTTCATGGCGGTTAGTGGGCTACTATTGGCAGTTTGTAGAGGGTTTTTTTAGGATCGCACATCCCATTGCTTCCCTTTAGACGAAAGGGAAGAAGTTCATTTGATCTAATGAGTGCCAGACAACATTTAAGAACCTTAAGGATAGGTTTATTAGTGCACCAATATTGGCAGTGCCTGATCCTACTAGGAATTCTGTGGTGTGCATAGATGCTTCCATGAAGGGCTTAGGAGTCATCTTGATGCAAGAAGGTTGTGCAATTTATTATGAATCCCGCAAGCTCAAGGATCATGAGCTAGATTACCCCACGCATGACTTAGAGTTAGCCATAGTGTTTCATGCCCTTGTGATATGAAGACATTTCTTATTGGGTCATAGGTTCGAGCTTCATAGCGATCATCGTAGTTTTCAAAACATTTTTACATAGCCAAACTTGAATGCCAGGAAGAGGAGATGGATGGAATTCCTCTATGAATGTGATTTTAAGATCAATTATGTTCAAGGCATGGAAAATGCAATGGCAGATGCTTTGCATCAGCAAAGACATGAGATTTTTGCAGTGGCTTTCCAGGTTGATTTGAGGAGTCAGGTCCTCGCAGGACTTCCCACAAATAGCTAGTATCAGGAAGTGAAGGATGAAATTGAATCAGGTAGAGCCTTGGAAGGAAATTTTGTAGGATATTCACTAGAATTTGATGGTCTTTTGAGCTATTCAGGTCGCATCTGCATCCCTTATGCTAAAGGTTTTTAGACTCTAATTATGACTGAGGCACATTGAGCTCCCTATTCTGCTCACCCGAGAGTTAAGAAGATGTATGCAAATCTTCGTACACTATAATTTTGGGCTATCATGAAGAGGGATATTGTAGATTTGGTGGCTAGGTGTTTGGATTGTCAAAGGGTCAAGGTAGAACACCAGCATCTCATTCCAGAATGGAAGTGGGACATAATTTCAGTAGAATTTATTATGGGATTGCCTATGACTTCTCATTGACATGATGCTATCATGGTCATAGTTGATAGATTGACCAACATGGCACACTTCTCCCCCATCTGATCATCTTACATTGCCTCTTCAGTTGCTAGAATCTTCATGGAAAATATTGTATGTTTGCATGGTATTCCATGGAGAATCATTTCTGACAGGAACCCAGTGTTCACATCTGCATTGTGGATGTCTTTGCATCATGTCTTAGGAACTCAACTAAATTGTAGTTCTTCCTACCATCCTAAAAAAAATGGCTAGACAGAGAGGCTTAATTAGGTTCTTGAGAACATTCTTCGTATGCACATGATGGATTAATAGTCACGTTGGGAGGATTATTTGCATCTGATGGAGTTTTCCTACAATAATGGATATCATAGCTCAATTGGTATGGCTCCCTTTTGGGTGCTATATGGTCATCCCTGCAAGACCTAATTAAGTTGGGACCACCTTAAGGATAGGGTTCTCTTAGGTATCGAAATGCTTCAAGAGATGGAGCAGTAGGTAGTTCGCATCAGAGAGCATCTTGTGGAAGCATAGGATAGACAGAAGAAATATGTTGATGCACATAGAGTTAACCATCAGTTCTCTATTGGTGATCAAGTCTTTCTAAGAGTGCGACCACAGAAGAGCCCAATTCATTATGGAAAGGGTTCTAAGATTGCACCTCGATTTGTCAGACCATTTGAGGTTCTAGAAAGGATTGGCCCTATTTCCTATCGCTTAACATTGCCACCCAATCTATTATGGATTCACTATGCTTTTCATGTTTTAGTTATTAGGCCATATTATCCAAATGTTAATCACATACTTGATTGGAGTGCTCTATAGGTCGAGGATAGGCAGCTAGCACTTGAGCTCATGACCATGCTATAGCAACAAAGACTCACCCTCTGGTGCAGAGATATTGAACAAGTGTGGGTTCAGTGGGACCTGAATGATGAGACTTCAGCAACATGGGAGGATGCATCCTATATTAGAGAGGCTTACCCATATTTATTTAGTGGCTTCCAAGAGTAAGCCATGTTCATGTGGGGGAGGATGTAATACCCCTCATGTTGTTGATCCTCTTTGATAATCTTATGTATTGGTTTGGTACTTGGTTTGTGATGATTATTAGTTCATCAGATTTGTTGTGTATGGATTCATAGTTTGGTTGGTTTGCTGCACAAGACTTTACTTATGATGTTTGATGATACATTATGTGGTCATTACATTATTTGGCTATGCTATGGTTTTCTTTTATGATATATATGGTGATGATGTGATTCTATACTGCTATGGTTTCTGATGTGTTTTCTAGTGAGTCTTGGTGAAAGGATCGAGTGGTATCACTCACTCATAAGTGCCATGCTACCCCACGATTACCTTTTACGATGTGTTTGCAATGGAGATTTACATGCTACTTGACATTTTTTTCTATGGAGGATGTAGGTATAGGACACCAACTCACCTATTTGATAGGTCTGAGCATGTCCCATAAACCCAATGGGTATGATAATGAAAAGTGAGCTCATAAGAAAGTGTCCCCATCCCAAGTCCGTCACCTTGTTGTGAGTCTTTCAGTGTCATGGTTTTGACCTTGTCCTTGTTTTAACATTGTTTGTTGTTGATTCTTTTTTTTTTTGTGGATAGTTGTTATTTAATTTATGTTTATTTTATATGGGATTAATTAATGTTATTTTGTGGATATGATTAATTGTAGGTAATTTTAATTTAGTTAAATGTTGGATTTAAATATTGTATATTAAAAGTTATTTAATTAATTAGAAGGCATAAATTAATTAATTTAAATAAATAATGTTTTATGATAATTGTAAATTATCTTTTTCAAAATATTAATATTATAAAATATAATGATAATATCATGTGAGGATAAATGTGAAAATAATGAATTTTTAATTAAAGTTGTGAGATAAGTGTGAGCTTTTAAAGCAAGAAAAAAGAACCAATGCATGGATTGGGTTTTTGAGAAAAAAAGAAGAGCTTTATTTATTTTTCTTTATTTTTATTGTGAGAGAAGATAATTTTTTGTACACACACAGGAATGGTTTTTTATTTGGTTTTGTCTAGAAAAGAAGAAGTAACAAGGGTTGAAGAAAATATGTGTGTGGGCTTCTTGTTAAGAATTGTTCTTTGGAAGGAAAAATAGAATATTGATCCAAAAGTTAGCTATAAGAAGGAATTGGAGTAGGAACTATAGAGGAATTATGTTTTCAAAAGAGGAAGAAGGGTTGTTGTGTTTGGATTTGACATCAAATGAAGGACTCCATTAATTATTTTGTTTTGATAAGTTCTATAAAGGAAATGAAAATCATGTCTGCAACATTTGAAATTTATATCTATGTTTGAAAATAAATTCTATTGTTGAAAATTTGTTTGTGTCAAACTTTTAAATCTTTTGTAGAAAACTATTGAGAAACCCTCTGATTTATCTTCAACAAAACTAGTTATGAAATTCTTGATTGGAAAAGAAAATAAATTATTCTAGGGTTAAATTATTGATACCCAGATTTACAATTTGTCTGAAAAGAAAATTGTGTAAAAAATATATATATACCCAGGTCTATTTTATGTGTTTCTATTTTTTTTTTAAATATTTATTAAAAAAATAAAAATAAATAAAATTATATAAAAAAATATTATTGTGGGGGGCGATGGGAAGGTTGGTTGTCGCCGTACCTCCCCACTCCCTCGTGGTGGAGTATGCAGCCACCACAGGCAATGCACAGTAGTTGATGGCTACTAGGTGCAACCATGTGGAGGTTGCGACCTCCCCACAGGGAGGTTCATAGTCCCCATACGGGCTGCACATTGTGTATTAAAAAAAGCCTTTTTTTTAGAATTTAAACTTATCAAATTTATTTTTAGTTAATTTAAGATATATATATATATATTTTAATATATATGTATATATATATATATATATGTATGTATATATGTATATATATATACACATAAAAGTGTATATATATGTATATATATATAGATGGTTATATATGTTGAAATTGTTGAACAATTAGATAATGTTGAGATTTGTAATGTTGGATATTTTAGCGTGATCGGTTAAACTAGAAATAAATCTTCTGGTTTAAATTAAGTTGAATATTCTTGAGCGGATTAATTTATTTATTTCTTGGTGAAATTATTTTGTAACGAAATATGTTATATGGTGTTGTTTGAATTTTAGCCTATTCGTGTATGTAATTGTTTATTCTTGAAATTTTTGTTGAGTCAATTATGGTTTTCTCTTAATTGAGATTTTGTCATGTGGGAAAAATCCTTAAGTTAGTTATCCCTCTATAGGAGCTTAAGCTGCTTAGGGACTTCCAGAGGTATGGGGAAATTATGTGCATTTGTGATCTTTTAATTTGATATTTGTCCCTATTTTAGACTATAGTCATGATATTGAGTTGACGCTAGGGGTTGTACCATTTTATGGGTGTATATTCATATGAGTTTTGGCGAGATGGTTTTTCCTTGTGGTTATTCTATTTTGTGGTTCAGTGTTCTTATTGGTACAAATCCTTGGTATTGGATTTTAGTTTTTGGGTTTCCAGGGAGAGTGGCTCTACATGGGCGCCAACTCACAAAGGGGCTGTGAGGATAACCCACGTTAGAGTTAGAGTAAAAATTAATAACCTAATTAATTAATTAGGAGGTCGGTAGTGAAACATTAATAACATAATTATGGATGTCTCGTCCACCTGTGAGAGCTTTCACAGACTAAAGGTGGGTTGAGAAGGCCGTGGTTGGCAAGATCGTTGCCCCATCTTCACGAGAGGTTAACGATTCCATACAAGGTACCCTATGCGGCTGACACCTAGAGAGGTTGTCAGGATAACCATAGGTGGGGGTGGTGCCTAGAGAAAGGAAGTTAAGATAACCCATGTAGGACTATGTGATGACACTCTCCTCTAGCTTTCCCTTGAGTTGTTTTTTATTGTTAACCTCTAGAAGTGGTCTATTGGTTTGTTTTGGTGGTTTATTGTTGTTATGTTCTGGGAATGGTCTTTTGACATTATGTTTCATTTGTGCTCTCTTACTTTTCATGTCTGGAGTTTAGTCTTGCATCTTCTATTTGGATATGCTTGGTTGGGGATCCTTCCTCATTTACTCCTAGCATGGGGGTGGTTGGGTGGAATGTGCTACACACCCTGTTGGATCCCTTGTGATGCAGTTGGATCCAAGGTTCATATCTTACCAGATGTATATTTTTACTCCAGATGTGTTATATGTATTGATGTATCATTCCCACGTGTGTCAGGAAGACTTATGATGTAATTTTGTATATGTGTTAATTGAGATGTACTAGCAGACTGATGTAATGTATTATCACACCATGTAAATCATTCTAGAACTACAATTTGTAATTACTTTAATGTTATGTTGTATCTATGGAAATATGTACTTTATATTTCCATGTTTAATTTATTGTAATTTGCATGTATGGTTTTATATGGATTATTCTTATCATTTTGGTTATCATTAATGAATGTTTAAATGATGATATGTGTATCAATGGATTATGTTATTTGAAATTTAATTTTACATCATTTAACTTTGTTACGGGATAGTTTAGGTAATGTCACCTCATGTACCCAAGGGACTTGGGTGTTTAATGTGGACACATTGGCTATGTTAATTGCATTAGTAAACTTAGTGTTCAATCTTTATGTTTAAAAAAAAAATTATTGCATTTTTTAGTTGTTCCTTTGGGGTTTGCGCAACGAGGCATTACAGACAAAGGGGGAGATTCTTGCAAGTATGAGCTAGTTTGGTGGTGTTGTCATTGATGTTGTCATTAATGTCAACATAGTTTAGTATGTTACAAATTGTACATGTATGATTGAGATGTTGTTGAGATGTCATGAGTACATGGAACTATGTTATATAGCTGCAAATGTTTTATGTTGATGATCTTCCAAGTGCTTTTGTGAAAATTAATATAGAAGTGAAGTGAGAAGAAGGAATGTATTTAGATTGTGCTCTAGTATGTGCTCCACATTTCTCCTATTTTGATCCTATTCTTGTGTAGACCTAAAGGTTTGATAAAGGTGAATTAGTGGTGATATATGTTGATTTTCAGCTTCTGGTGAGTTGGTACGTGAAAGTTGTGTGCACCGGTATGTGTGTTCTATCGATAGAGTCAATATTCTTTGGACTAGGAGAAATATTGTTGTTATGCACTTTTTCTCTATTTTGTTTTAGATCTTTTGGATCTAGAATATGATTTTTGAAGTCTAGAGATCCAAAAATCATGTTTTAGTATGCTTGTGTGTATCTGCATAGCCTAAATTGTCTAATGAAATAAATTCAGTGATTGAAGCCTATCGTTCTTGTTGTAGATGTATCTAGAAGGTTTTGAAATGCATTATCATGCTTAATGAAGTTATTTGTAGCATCTACATGTCATCTTCTAGTTGGGAATTGTGTACATCAATGTGTATTTGTGTTTTCATTAGGTTTGGTCAACCTAGTGTTTACACTTTATTCAAGGAATAAAATTTAATCAAGAAAGCGTGGATAAATTCAGGAATATTATTTTTGGTCTTGGTTATATGTTTTATTGGTCCACTCTTATTCCTTTCCACTGCGGGAATTTAGAGTTGGTGACCTAATTAGAATTTATGAAATGATGTATTATAGTCAACCTTGGTAAATGTTTCTAAGGTTGAGAATAGTATAAAAGCAAGTTGAATTGTGAAGAGATGTATGACAATGAGATGAAAAGTGATGAAAGCATGCCACAAATCATAAGAGTAGAAGTGTGTGTGAGTGAGTTGTGATAGCAGTTTTTTAGTTTGTTGAAGGTCGTGAACTAAAGGTTTCTATAATCTTGCAAATGTGCTTTAATTGTAGTGGTAGTTCTTTTGTTCTCTTTTGTATCTGTAGGTAGTGACCCTCTCTATTAGATAGTGAGTCCTTTGTAGGAAGTGAGATTTTTTATTTGGATAATGAGTCCTCTTTTGGGTAGTGAGCCCTTGGTTGTTAGCCTTTGTATTTAGTTTATAATCATTATATTGTGTGTTAACCCTCACCGTGGTTTTTCCCTTATTGGGTTTTCCATGTAAAAATATAGTGCTCATTATGTTGATTTACTTTATTTTATTTATGTTTCACGCTTATATTTATTAACAAAATAGTGCGGTTGAAGATTTGATAAGCGATAAAGCTTTAAGGTTGAATTTATGTGAAAATATATTCACGCCCCCTCTCAGTTGTCCTACGCTTGTTTAACAACAAGAACCAAATAAAATTTTGCATAGCTAACTTCTTTCGTTGTTAGTGGTTCCATTTTGTGACCTTAAAATTATCAAACCCTCAACAAGGAATAGGGAATTCATTAAAGCTTAGGAAAATTGCATTCTTGAAGAAAGGAGAAACATTAAAAATGTCAAATCCCTACCATACACTCTATCATGCATCAAGCCTATTGTGTTCCTTCTCCCTGCTAATACCTTGGCATATATTTTTTTATAATTTAATTCTCCTTGTTAGGGGTGGATTGTGAAACTAGGAACCCATTAGGGGTTCCTAAGATTTTCGATGCACTAGGAACCATCGATAGCCACCTTCCCCTTTGACACAGCCAATATTTTAAATTTTTATTTTGGTCAATTGATTAAAGAATGTGGAAGGTAAAATCTATTAAATAAAAAATTATAAAATGATGATCCTTATAGATTTCTCAAAATCAATTATTAATCATGGATCATGTCATATCAACACACACAAAGGAAGTGAATCAAGAAAAAATGACATTAGTAAATTGAGTCCCAATAATGGCTTTATTTGGGGATATGTTCCTCTAATAGGGACAACAATAATCTAGATCTTTTATGAAACAAAAACTATGGGAAACATGAAATAGAACTAACTCACAGAAGAAAAAAAATGTATAGACATGATGGGATCAAAAAAATATGCAAGAAACAATATAGACAATAAAGGAATGGCTTTGAAACAAAATTTTGAATATTGTAGGGAAACCCTTAAGGAAAGAAATAAATTTCTTGCCTCTGTCAAGCACCATCATGTTGAAAGAAATAATTTCCCTCAACTCACAGTTTCCTCTTTCACAAAAATGAAACAAATGTAACCTTCTCCAATAAAGAAAAACCTTGTGACTACCACTGAATAAGTTAAGACTTTCTCCACCATTGACATTGCTATTGCATGACAACCACAAAAAATTAGCCACCAAATTTCCCAACACTATGTTAGAACTACAAAATTTTGCTATTTTTCACAGTCAATTGCATTCATAAATGTCCCAAACTGAGCCCTTGTTGTAGGCATAAATCCCCTTCCTTGTGTTGCCTTGCTCATACTCTATCATATGATCCATCTGAATCCATCAAAAGTGTGATATTTCATCACATTCTCCATTTTCGGCAAGATAGAGTAAATGTCTTCATGACATGTATTTCTCACTAACTCTCGTTACAGATGTCGGCAGGACTTATCTTAAGTTTTGGTGACAGAAGAGATACATATCGGCATAGAAATTCATATCCGAGAGAAGGTCATAGTGAAACATCAATGTCTTGCCGAAAGGCATTTAAAAAAAAAAACTTTATCAGAAAAGGTTTGAAGTATCATTGTAATGTCATGGAAAATTTAATACACTATACTGACTAATAAATAGAAGGGTCATTTCGGCCAAGCTTATGGGTATCGGCATAGGGTTATAACGGATATATTATGTCTCACCGAAAGATGTGTGTGGAAGTGTTTGGCCAAGCTAAAAGTTTTCCGGAGAACATTTTGGCGAATATGAATTGTCTCACTGACTGGCGACTAGAACATATATTTTGGTAAGACTAGAGTACATCAGGATAGTGTCTTGCCGAAGGTAAATAGTCTTGCCGATAAGATGTAAAAGTGTTTCATTAAAGGGCTATCGGGGAGAAGCTACGAAGTCTTGCCAATTTAAAAGTTACGCCGACAGAAGGGACACATTGGCAAGAAGGATGTCATTGGGGTAAGTCTCAGCAAACAAGATAAAGAAAAGGGCTCAATATAATATCCTGCATTAGTATGAGTCTTTCCAATTAATCATTGTCTTGCCAATGAACGACTTCATTGGTAAGAGTTATTTCATCGGTGAAATAGAAAAGAATGTCTTGGCGACTAAAGAATACAATGAAGGATGCATTTCGGTAAGACCTAATAAAATATGTGAGATGTCTCCCTGACTTGATATTGTTACAATGACATGTGTAAAATGAGTGATAGCTATTCCAGGTGTCAATATAACTACAGAGTGTCTTGGCGAAAGTGTTAATAAACGTTGTAAAAGGACTTCACCTCAGATTTGAAAATCTCTAGCTGTTAGGACGTCTCATGTGACACTGCTCCAATTGAATCTTATTCATGCTTCATTAATGGCGTGAGGGAATATAACAGTGTATGTTCAGTTGATGCATCATTGTTGAATTGATTGCAGAAAGTTCATCAGTGCGGAACAAAGAACCAGGAAATTTTTCAGCTTGGGGAGCTCGAATAGAATACTGTAAGTTATTTCATTTTAAAGCCTTCTAATTCTATCTTCTGTAAATCTTAAAACAATGGATTCTTCTTGTTCTGGAAAAGCTAAGGGTAGAAAACTTGGTGAGAGTAGCCAACCAAAAGGTAAGAAACAAAAGGTTGATACAGAACATGAGGGCCCTGAAAGAAGACTAAACCAAGACCTTATTGATCAATTACCTGGTTTAGGGCCTAAAGCTAGAAGGTCCGCACAAATTACGGCAGAAATTGACAAATTGGATGATAAGTGCAAGTTCATAGGTGATGTCTGGACTATTTTGAGGGGAAATGAGCTTTTCAATTTCCATTATCATAGGCAGAATCGTTTTGAACCAGTTTGCAATCCATGGAAGCTGAATGTTGGAAAACTGGTATGTCCCAATGTATTCGTAAATGCAAAATTGGTTAAGCTACTTGATGACCATTATGAACCAAAGTTTAAAGCTATCTGTGATCCATCCAGAAAACCATAGATCTATCTGTCTAAAGATACAATTGGTGAGGTTTTCAAATTAGAGGGACTCTGTAATGAAGAAATCATCCCTAAAGAATTCGAGAAAGAGTTTTCAAGAATGGATACAATATATAAGGGCTGAAGATTGCTGATTCATAGGGTTAAACAGGGAAACAAGCCAGATTCCCTACAAGATAATGAAGGGCCTCCTTATCATGTTGACTTATTTGAGCCCTATATGAAGTATACATATTTTTCTGTATGTCTAGTGTTGGGAATGGATGCCCCAGAATTCATGTCAATAGTGCCAGTGGTCATTATAGTAGATATCCAATATCATAACTCTAGGCCATTCAACTATGCTTCATACATTGCAAAGGGGCTTGATTTAGGGTTAATGGCTATCAAAAGTGGTGCTCCTATTGCTCATCTCAGGCACTATTCATTGTTGATGCATTTAGTATTATATTTTGGATAGGAGCTGGGTGTGTGGCTTGTAGAGATGAAAATTTCTCAAGTTGGTAAGGAGGGTGATGCATTGCCTGTTCAAATGTGGATTGCTACTTGGGATAGTAGATTTGCTAATTCTAGTTATATTAATTTTGAGGAATATTTTGTAAAAACATTGTATAAATTATACAATTATCCATGCAAATATTCACTATCTAGTGAAATTAAGAGATTCCTTCGGCCCAAGGACTTCAACGGGCCAATTGATCATAACTGGGGTGACTGGTATTATTTGGAAGGAGCTACAATGATTAGAGTCAGTGGGTTCGAAGATTCTCCTTTTATCCTGCCAAAGACAGTTCCGGATAGAATTGCATACTTAGAGATTGTCAGGCAAATGGACTACTATAGTGTGATGCATTTTAGTTCTTTTGGGAAACAAGCTTTTATGCCTAGTACATTGTGTTTTGGTGACTTCACAATATTAGCCAAAGAAGTCTATAATTCAATTCTTGACAGGTTGATGCATTATAATTTGAAGAAAGGGCCACCTAGAAAGGGTTTTGATGCTGAAGGTTATATTAATTTTGCTAAGACAAAGATAAACTTTTGTGGGTATTAGCATGTACCCTATCCCTTTGATGACATGATAAGAAATTTGGATGAAGATGAATATGAGATGGTTGTGGAAAGGTATAACCAAGAGCTACTAGAGGTAGAATTGTTATCTTCTGGAGATGAGGAAGCACCAAAGGACAATGTGCCTAAGGACAGAGCAGAAAAGGTGTCTAGGATGAGAAATCAGCATTATGTTTGCCCAAACAGAGAATAGAGTATTGAAAGTGGGGATATAGATGCAAGGCACATGGAATATAGGTCCTTTGTCACAGATGATGAATTTATAAATTACCTAGAATTCAAGGCATTCCTGTACAAATAGAAGGGGAAGGAAATAACAGAAAATGTTGATGATGTCACTTCAGGAAATGAAGAAAAACTACTGGGTCAATTAAGAAAATGTGTGGATGATGAAAGGACAAATATGACCCCTAAGAAAGGAAGGAGAATGTTAGAAGATGCTGGTGTAATGATTTTCCCTAGACTTGACTTAAATTTTGCTCTTGTTTTTGATAGTTTCTTAAGAGATAGTAATGCAACACATAAACTTGATAAAGAAAGTGTAACAGAGGTATATGCTGGGTCAAAGTACAATACTGAGGAGGTGTCACTAATGATTTGGGCCTTATATCCACCCCATAAAAAATTAATGGTAATTGACACCGAAAAGGCATTTGTCCATGTAATGAATTTAAAGGTTGGAGAAGCTGAGCCTATAGCTGCTGTAGAGATAGGGGTGAATATTGCAAAGCTAAACAAGGCACATATCCAAATGCTAATAAAAGAAAGAGAAGTGTATAAGGCCAATTGTGAAAGAATGGTTAGAGAAAATGATAGGTTAAAGGATTTAGTTGGTATTCCAATGGGGCCAACTAAAATGGTCACTCAAGGAGAAAGCTCTTAGGAAAAAGGTCGATGGGTTGATTCAAGTACTTATTCCCAAGGGAAAAATGATGCAATTGCAGCAATTATGAAAAGAAGGCAGGATAATATAACATCTTGGTTGGCTAAATTGTGGGGAAAATACTCCCATGCCCTTGCTCCATTGAAGGAACATACAAGGATGGAAGGGTGAATTATGGAGAAGTTTCATGAATTAGCTCAGAGTGATGAATCTAGTAGTGCAACATTTGATGCTACAAATCATATAATCAATCGTCATCGAAACATCCATGATGAATTGCAGGGGTTGAGCAGGAGTTGATAAATGCTGCCAAAAAGATAGTGACTGCATTTTCTGATGACAATGGAAAACTGAAGGAGGCAACCAGATAGAAAAATGAATGTGAAACAATATTGAACAAGATCCTAAACATAATTTCTGTAGAGGATACGTCTTTGGATGAAGTAAGCAAACCGAATGAGGAGTTGGTTAAAATGGAATTCATGATTCAGACAGCAGTTGGATATGCCAACACGTGTGAGCATCTTGATTATTTGGATCATCTCACAAAGACTCATTTATGCCTAAATATAGCCTAATCATTCTCTTAAAAATTTGTTATGTAAACATGTGGTTCCCAAAAGGACATCTCCTTTCATGTACGCAATGTATAAATATCTATTTTAAATATCAAATGAAGATATAGGAGATAGTAGTAGAATATGATATGAATAGATACAATTCAGAACCATGTTTTCGTCAAGATGAGTGATGAGCCTAAAATATGCTCATAATTTGATGTTATGATAAACTTTTAAATGACTTTATTTTTGCTATTTCACGGCTATTTAAACTTTGGTGAAACCTTTTATGGGGATATCCTGTAGCAAGACACTTTTATATTCCTATAGCCTATTGTGTTGACTTGATTGCATTTATTGCCCTGTTGACTCCCGAAAATGGCTGGTATATCGTATACAGTTTTTGAATGGTGAAGTAGATTTAAAATGTGTGATTAATGAATAGATATCGTGTATGTGCCATATGCCTTTTCTTGCGCGTCTGTTACCTTTTGTTTCGTAGGTTGTTGAAGAATGATCGAGTCAAGCGCAGCCGATCTCGGCCTTGCAATAAAGCCCATTTCCTGCACGACTTTGAGGAAGCTCCGCCGAAGACTCTTTGACCGGAACCGATTTGGAAAGATTTTTAATGAAAAGTCAATCTTGAAAGAGTGGAGCGCTAGATTCTCTCTAAATCAGGTTGAACACATAAATTCATTTATGAAGTTTGTTCCTTGATTCAGGGATACACTTTACTTCCACGTCTTTCTTTGATGAAGTTAGTTAGTTAGTTGTTCTTCTGTTTTAAAAATAAGATACTCCTCCTGCGTGAGAGAGTAGTAGTAGGAAAGAGGATGAATAGAATGAGTAATAGATGATTTTTAGGTAAGATAGAAACATAGTAGCAGATATCATGTAAGAATTAGTATGATAACGAAAGACAGAATCTGTTTGACCAGAAGCAGAGTTCGTTGTTAGTTCTCACATCAACAAAACAATGTATTTCATTATGTTTTCATGAATAAAGATCGATGAAGTTCTGAGTTTAGCATCTGTGTAATTAGTAGATGCTTGCTAAGGGGGCCCACTTAGTAAGTATCTGTAGTTAATTAGTTAGATGTTCTTTTCTGCTGATATCTAGTTAGCTTTCATCTTTCGAAGTTCTTTTATGCAAACTCAGTCTTACACTACTCCTGCAGCATAGAGAGTCCATCCCTGTCACTGTTCCTGTAGCATAAGGCCAGTTCATGGTTTGTGCTTCAGTCGTAGTTGTTACGGTTTCTGTTTTAATCAAGCATAGTTGAGTTAAAGAATTCTGCATTACCATTCTATAGCTTAGATAGAATTTCTTTCCAGTATGTATTTTTGCTAAGATTTGACCAAAACAAATTCCTAGTGCATATATTTTGCTGCACCATTTAAAGTCTACGTCCCCTGGTTTGACAAGTAAATGAACGTCCACAGAGAGATATTAGTCACCTGTCGAAATGTACAATTCCGAGGAAAGTTTTACTATGATATTCATATCCTTTTGTGAGTGCGAGCCATTTTTGGCGCCGTTGCCGGGGATGGCGTCTAACTAGGAGTTTGACAAAGTCATTTTCAACATTAGTTTAGTCTGTTAGTCAAAAAAATTCAAAATATTTCAAGCCATTACTCACCGTATTGCATGCATAGAAGAAGAAGAGATGCACAAGGAAGGTTCCTCCCTAAAAATCTGTTTATTGAACTACCATTTGACCCAGCTGATAACGAACCTGAGGAAAACCCATTTGCTCTGCTATTCCAGCACCCAGACATGGCAAATAATCCACCTCTTGCATTTGAGTTTCCCATTGTTCCCCAACAAGATACTGACAATCTTAAAAACATCCTCTCTTCCTTGCTTCCAAAGTTTTATGGCCTGGTCACAGAAGACCCAGAAACATTTCTGTTTGAATTTGATGTCCTCTGTCGCAGTTATGACTAAAACACAGACGCTCATAAACTGAAGCTATTTCCTTCCACTTTGAAGGAGGGAGCTCTCAGATGGTTCATGAGTCTGGGAAGAGTCGTTGTAAATAGTTGGGCAGCCATGCAGACGAAATTCCTTGAAAAGTATAAGGAATATTGTAAGAGTGCCAGCAAAGGTGATGACATATTCCTAATTCAGCAGAAGGAGGATGAAAGTCTGGAAGATTATATTTCAAGGTTTTTGTTTTCATTAAAAAGAAACTCAAACCATACTCTTAACGAGGAGTCTCAGAAACTACTTTTTCTAAGGGGAATCAGTGATACCTATATTGACACCCTAGACCTAATGGGAGGAGGTGATATAACTCAACTGCCTTGGGATGATATCCAGAAGATATGTCTTAACTACTCTCGAGCAATAGTTAAGAAAGGTCGAGGTAATCATGCTTCAATGGGGAAGTCTTCTTCTGGTGGAGTTTCCTGGATGGAGATCACAAATCTGCTATCTGATTTCAAGCAGGACATCATTAATAATATGGCTACACAATTGGACACTATGCAAGCTCAGAAAAAATATGCAGAAGCTGAGGTAGCTTTGGCTGAGTTCTGTCCATACTGTAGACAAAAGAAGCGTGATTGCAGATGCAAGATGGTGGCTAATCTGGAAGCCAGACAACTGCCTACTGATTTCAAACTAGTGGAAGGTGATGATAATCAAGTGTTCTTTGTTGCACAAAGGAGACCATGGGCCCAAAGGCAAGGTATGCCTCAAGACCCTTTAACTTTTGGTAATTCCTATTCTGGCTATAATAACCAATGGCAACAAGCATATGGACCACCACCACCATGGAATCCGCCTCAACCAAGTTGGCCTAATTATCAAACCCCATAGTGGCAATCTCCTCAAGGAGGTTGGCAGCAGCCACAAGGTCAATGGACCCCACCTTCAAGAAATTGGCAACAAAATCCTCAATGGAGAGGTCCTCAACAATGGAAAAACCAGTCTCCTGGGTTCCTGCAGCCTCCACAGCCACAACAACAGGCCCTTATGCCGCCTCCTGCAGCAACTACCACAAATCTTGGACCTCCAAAGCAAACGCCTATGCCTGCCCAGCCATTGCCTAATCCCAATAATAAGCAACAGCAGCAGCCTCAACAACTTGTGTATATTTCTGAAGCCAACCAATATCAAGCTTATGCCTTAAATGTTAATGACATCCATCTGAGGTCTGGAACTACTTTACCTGCTCCCAAACCACCTCTGATTACAGAAATATCTGATTCACCCCTTGAAGAACCTAATGCACCTGTTGTTTCCACTGAGCATATGCCTATACTCGATACAGTTTCTACGGAACCTGTTTTGCAGAGACAAGATAAACCACCTTTTCCTCAGAGGTTGCAAAGTATTGAATCTAAACTCATAGAAGAACCCACTTTTGACATTCTAGATCAGCTCAAAAATGTGCAAATTCAAATCCCTTTGTTTCAGGCTATTAAAGATGTTCCCATTTTTGGAAAAAGCTATTAAAGAAGCCTGTTTGAAGAAGCCTGAATGAAAGAAAAAGGATCCCCAAACAATTCATGTCTTAGGGAAATTGGCTGATATAATGTTGGGAAATGTAGTCATTCCAAAGTATATTGACCCTGGAAGCCCTGTAGTACAGATACATATAAATGGCCAAGTTGTAAAAAATGTTTTGATTGATTTAGGAGCTGCCATTAATGTGATGACAAAGCATACTATGGACTCCTTGAATATTTTAAACATTAGGTCTACACCGACAGTTCTGCAGCTTGTAGACAGCTCCACAGTCAAACCTGATGGGATGATAGAAGATGTAATTGTCACTCTTGAATCTTGGGAGTATCCTGCTGATTTTACAATATTATCAGTTAAGGCAACTTTAGGAGGGTATCCAGTTATCCTTGGTAGGCCATGGTTAGCAACTACTGATGCTTTTATAGGATGTCGTTATGGAGATATGACCATTTCTGATGGGCAGTCCACAAAGAAATTGGCCTTGTATCCGCCTGCTAAACCTCAACCAGATTTGTCCCAACCTGTTTGGCCAGATGTGGGAGAAGAAACTGAAGAAGCCAATTCTTTGGCTCAATTGATGATGCTTCAAAATGATCCATTCTCTCAACTTCAAAGTGAAGATGCCTTGCTTTTTCAAATTCTGCAATTCAATCTTGATACAGATAGTTTATCTGATCTAAGTGGCAGTCAGCATCAATGTTTCTTGCAACAGCTAAATTCTGAGAGTTTATTGCCTAAACTTTCGACAATTTTTCATAACTTGCTTCCACAAGAGATACAAACATTACCTGTTGATTCTATGAGTAATCTCATTAAACTGATAGAATTGTCTCCAGATCATTGTTTGAATGTTGTCCGTTGATCTCAAGAGGTGACTTATTAAAAATGCTACAAGAACATCATAAAGCTTTTGCATGGGAATATGGGGACATGCAAGGAATAGATCCTCGAGTTGTACTCATAGGATATATATCAAAGAAGATTGTTCACCAGTTAGACAACCCTCGAGAGAAGAGTAAATCCAACACTTAGAGAAATAGTGAAAAATGAACTTCAAAAAGTTGCTTGATCTTTGGTTTATTTACCCAATTCTGAGAGCCAATGGGTTTCTCCATTAGTCATTGTCCCCAAGAAAGGAGGAAAATGGAAGTATGTGTAGATTCAGAGAGTTGAACAATGCCACTAAAAAAATCACTTTCCATTACCTTTTGTAGACCAAGTACTAGATTCAATTTCGGTAAAGATATTTTCCTTCTTAGATGGTTACAGCGGGTAATCGGATAAAAATTGCCCCTGAAGATCAAGATAAGACCACTTTTACATCCATGGGGACATTTGCTTATTCGGTCTTGCTTTTGGCTTATGCAATGCACAACATTTAGAGAGCAGTAATTAGTATATTTGTTGATATATCTCATGAATGTATGGAGATTTATATGGATGATTTCACTACATATGGAGTCACATTTGAAGAAGCACTGGTGAATTTAGAAAAAGTATTAAAAAGGTGTAGAGAGAAAATTTTGTCTCTAAACAGTGAAAATTGTTTTCTAATGATGGAAGAAGGTATTGTTCTAGGTCATCATATTTCAAAGAATGGAATTCAGGTTGACCCTGCTAAAATGGAAGTTATTCAGAATTTACAAACTCCTGCAAAACAAAAAGATGTTAGAAGTTTTCTGGGTCATGCAGGGTATTATAGAAGGTTTATAAAAGACTTTAGTAAAATTTCCAGTCCACTTTATGCTTTGTTAACCAAGGATTCCCAATTTGAGTGGACCAAGGCCTGTGAAAAATCCTTCCTACAGCTAAAGGACTTGCTTACTAAAGCCCCTGTTCTTCAAGGTCCAAAATGGAACCTGCCTTTTCACATACATGCTGATGCGTCTAATTTTGGTATAGGAGCAATTTTAAGTCAAAAAGAAAATTCAATTGAGCATGCTATCTACTTTATCAGCAAAAACCTTCAAGGTCCTGAGCTCAACTATACTGTTACAGAAAAGGAATTGCTTGCAGTAGTGTATGCTTTGAATAAATTTAGGCATTATGTCACAGGTTATCAGATATTTGTCCACATTGACCATGCAGCAATCAAGTACTTGATGAACAAACCTGCCATTTTTGGTAGATTGGCACGATGGCTCCTGTTGTTACAAGAATTTGATATCACAATCATTAACAAACTAGGAAGAGCTAATGTTGTAGCTGACTTTTTATCAAAACTTCAATTAGCTGCATCTGAGGAACATGAGGTCATTGATGATAGATTTCCAAATGAACACTTGTTTTCCATTGCTGCACATACACCCTGGTATGCAGACATTGCTAATTATCTGGCAGCAAATAGAATACCAGCTCATTTTTCTCCAAAAGAAAAGAAGTTGTTGATAGAGAAAAGTTTTAACTTTACCTGGATTGCAAATTGTCTGTTCTATACTAGACCTGATCAAGTAATGCGAAGATGTGTAAGAGAAGATGAGACTTATGATATCTTGCATGCCTGCCATGATGAACCATGTGGGGGGCATTTTGCAGCAAAAAGAACAGCAATGAAAGTTCTTACAATAAGGTATTACTGGCCAACATTAGACAAGGATGCTGTGGCCTATACAAGGAAGTGTGACAAATGCCAACGTATGGGAAGACCAACTAAGTCAGATGAAATGCCACTATATCCGCAGGTAATAATCACCCCTTTTGATAAATGGGAGATGGATTTTGTGGGGCCAATTGATCCACCATCAAATGGAAAGTCATACATTTTGGTTTGCATGGATTATGTCACAAAATGGGTCGAGGTAAAAGCTATGACTAATGCCCGAGATAACAAAGTTGCTGAATTTTTGTATGAAAAAATTTTCACCAGATTTGGAGTTCCCAGAGAGCTTATAACTGATCAAGGAGCTCAGTTTACGTCAAATCTGATCACTGCACTTATGAATGACTATAAGATCAAACATAGGAAGTCCAACCCTTATCATCCTCAAGCCAATGGTCAGGCAGAAGTAACAAACAGAGAAATTGAAGCGATCCTCACAAAGACAGTGTAGATTCATAAGAAAGACTGGAGTAATAGACTTCCTGAAGCAGTTTGGGCTTATAGAACTACATGGAAAACAACAACTGGGTTTACACCTTTTGAGTTGCTCTATGGGAAAATAGCTATGTTACCCATTGAATTTGAACATAAAACTTTGAGGACAGCTCTTGAACTCAACATGGACTTATCCGAAGCACAGAAAGACCATCTCCTGCAGCTAAATGCTTTGGACGAAATGAGAAAAGCTGCCCTGTAGCATACAGAAGTACTCCAACAACAGAGAAAGAAATGGCATGATCAGCACATCAAAACTAAAAAAATTTCTACTGGAGATTGGGCTTTGTTATATGATTCCAGGTACAAAGAAAACCAGGGTAATGTCACAACATGATGGCTTGGCCCCTATGAAGTTGAAAATGTGTTTGACAACGGAGCTGTGCAGTTGGTCACAATTGATCCAGTCCGTTTCAAATTGCTCGTCAATGGCCACCGACTCCGACTATACCATAAGCCAGTTTCCAAGGAAGACTTCATGAAGCAGTTCATTTTGGTTCCTCCCGCTACTCTTCCTGCAGCTGAAGGCTCTAGCCTTTCTCCTGCAGCGTTCCAATAATTTTCAAAAAACATGCCCATAATAAAGGTTTTTTTTTTAAGAAAACCCCTTTTTCTCCATTTTCATTTATCGCCCCCACCTCACTTCTTTATCTTCCATCCATCCATCCCATCCATCTATTTCATTTGTACATTTCATCCGCCCACGTCACCCATCCACTTCATCCGTCCGCATCAACCTTAATTAAGCTATCTTTCCAACTTGTCAATTAATGCAGCGCCGTCATCTTTCTTCACACGTACGTGCAATTACTAAAGGTATCCCATATCTTTTCTTATCGCATATTTGAATTATTTCATTCTATTCAATTACTGCTATGCATGTACCAATCATTATCCCCTGAGTCTCTACCTGTTCTTTAGTACATGTGAGGACACATGTCATCCTTTAAGTAGGGGGCGGGGTAATCCATCGTTTGAAACCTGTCTTTTCGCCGCTGCCATAACTACAAAATAATCTTTCTTTAATATATTTCTAGTACTTTCCAAACGTGATTGCATGTCCTTCTTTAATGCATCTTTTTCTTGCAAACTACAATTAAGACTAGATGTTTAAAAAAAGTTCATTTTTGAAAAAAAAAAGGAAATGTGGCGGCCTGACAGAGAAAAACCAGAACAAAAAGGGAAATAAAGAATTTGAATCTTCAGCAAGAAATTGAGTTCAGCTAGAAAAATTGCAAACAAGGGTGGTCAGTTGGTGCGACATGAGCCTGTAGCTCATGAATTGTTGTTGCAAAACCCACAGACAGTCCAAGCATTTAGCCTCTGTGGATGGTTAAATTATTTTCTGAGTTTAAATTATTTTGATGAGGAGGCTATGACAGAATTTTTGAGAACACTTTCTGAAGGGGAAGCCACCATATGGGGTCTAATAGTTATTGCAACCGAAGATAGAATTGCTGAGGTAACCGGGTTCCCAGCAGTTGGAGAAAAATTTTCTTCAGATGCTGCAGCTGTAAGGGCTGAGTTTTCGATGCCTGCTGATGGACCTCTGGACGTCTCCAAGCAAGGATGCAAGCGAGTGTCACTACCTCTTCCATATTCATAGTATGCCACTTATATAATGAGGTATTTAACCTGTGAAGGCCATTTTTCTTATCTGCATTCTCATCATTTTAAATTATTAAGCCATATAAGGCATGGGTTGGCTGTGAATGTTCTGAATTTCTTGTTAAAGTTTTTAGAGCAAAGTGCCCATGGAACTCAACAAGGGAAAGATAACTCTGTCACTCATCATGGCCTTATTAAATTACTGATTGGCTGCTCTTTGAAAGACGTCTCACCTCTCTCCTGGCAACAATTTGTTTCCCAAAAGAGTTTGCAACCTCCACAACCCCCTAGGGTAATTACCCCACAGCCTCAAAGAAAGAAGAAAGAAATTGCATCTACTAGTGGAACAGGGCAAGGGTCATCTACTCTAGTAGCACCCGATCCTATAGCCATCACAGCTAAATCCTCTGCTAGGGTACAAACTAGGTCTGTCGCTAGGAGGGAGAAAGGAAAATCAAAGGCAGAAGGGTCCCCAGAATCTGACCCTTGTTCTCAGAAAAGGCAATGCTCCTCTCCTACAGCACCTTTCCTTGCAGCAGTTTCTCCTACAGCAATAGCTGTTGATATTACCAGTTCACCATCATCCTCTGGTAGGGCAGAGCCCCCTGAACAAACAAGAAAAAGAAAAGCTACCGGAACACCCCCTCCAACCACATCAGTACCAAGAAGGGTTTCCACAAGGAAACAATTTAGGACCTCCCCTGTTTCACCGCAACCTAAGGTGATTGTAATTTCAGAAGGGTCTATTGAATCTGAATTTAATATTTCTCAGAATGAATCTGAGAATGCTACTCAGAGTTCACTCGTTCCTGAAGAGGAACAAGTAGAGATAAAAGAAGCAGGGCATAATGGGCACGAGTTGCCAAATCTTGATGATTTGGCTAATGCTGCTATGCAATTCTCGGAGGAAGCACAGACTTCTCCGCCGCAGCAACAAGAAGAATTTATCCTGCAGCAAGAACAAGAACAGGCTGAACAACTGAATGTGCCTAATGAAGTTGTATTTCATTCTGCAATGTGTAAAGCCATTGTTGTGTATAGGAGGACCTTTTTAATTAAGTTTCTGGAATTTGTTAAAAGTAATTGGGAAATAGTTACACTGCAAACTGTAACTTTTTGACACATTGCCCAGACTGACATGCAACAAAGTCTGTGGCAAGTAGAAAAGAAGAAATTGAAAAAGAAAATTGAAAGTCAGAAACAGGAAATTGCTGAGTTGAAAGAAAAAATGGACGAAATGCTAAAGGTAACTGGTCAAATTATGGAATACAGACCGCCACCCAGAGTTTATGCTCTGTGCCTTAAAGAACAGTTTTTATGGTTTCAATTGATGAGAATTTCCAGAAACCAAGACCCTATAATCCATTCTGCCAAAGAATTTTATGAAGCATATCATGCAGCCCCTAACTGGTTAAGGAATTCTCTGAGTGAATTCTATTTGCATGGCTTTTTAATACCATTTGAAACAGAATGGAATCCTCTTCTATACATTGGTGATATTCATTTGAGAGAATTCATGTCATGGGCAGCAAATGAGGTGAATTATGGCAGGCAGTGGGAAACGTATGAGGAAATTGAGAAAACAGAGCCTGTCCTATTACGCTCTCAAAGTTCAAACCCACATGCAATGCTAAAAGATTGGTTTGCTTTAGCATATGGTATTAATAATGTTTCAGCTAGAGCGAAAATATTTGACATCAAAAAGCAAGTATATGATGAATTCCAGGCACAACAATATTCATTTTGGAGATTAGCATATACCAGAACTGAGAAAAGATGGGAAAAATTAACTGTTGGGTTAAGGAAGTCAGAACCACATGGTCCCCTAAACTTTACAGCTGCACTCAAACGAACCAGTAGATATATTCAATTGGGACTTCAAACAAGATTTGAACTGTGGCTGCCACTGACATTCAGACCCCCTGTGCTAATGTGGCCCCTGTATCCTCATCAGGCTACAAATCTTAACAGTGAATTAGAAGACCGCAGATATGAAAGGTGCTGGGATTTTAGAGGATTCTATTACAGGTTTGGACATCCATTCTAGAGTCATGCAGCCACTACTGACTTCAGAGAAATCACCAGAAAAGTTAATGCTGGAGGACCAGCATTGGGCTAAGTAGGGGGCAGTGATGAGCCTAAAATATGCTCATAATTTGATGTTATGATAAACTTTTAAATGACTTTATTTTTGCTATTTCACGGCTGTTTAAACTTTGTGGAAACCTTTTGTGGGGATATCCTATAGCAAGACACTTTTATATTCCTGCAGCCTATGGTGTTGACTTGAT
>VDFB02294404.1:0-29533 GCA_007258455.2 Sequoia sempervirens | reverse complement strand
GGATTATAAAGATATTAAATTTGAATGAAATGAACATGTTAATTGGCATTTGTAATTAATTCTAAATGATAGGAACGTGTGGGAAACCCATGAAGAGATTCTACAAAATAGGAGCACATGGGGCACCCACATGGGAGGTGGAACTCACCTTGAGTTAAGTTAATTGTTTGGAGTAAAAGATAACACTTCATTAATGCATGTAAAGATCCTAGAAATTAGGGATTGATGTTTACATGCATGGAGTTTAGTTCAGTTCAATTCAGATCAATTTAGTTTAGTTATGGTTCAGTTATCTTCAATTGCATGTAGTTATTTTCAGTCAAATGCTAGTTGACTTCAATTGACTTGGAATGCATGACTAATGACTTGAGATGCATGATAGATAACATGTGACACATTCAGTTAAGTGGGGATGATTAAACATGCATGGTATTTGCATGAATGGTGGAGAGATATGTTTTAGTTAACAGAGATTGACTTGCACCTACCTTGGGGGCCAAGTTGGCATCTTGGAGTTGACACTTTTGCATGATAAGATATTTTATAAGGCTGAGTTAAGTAGGCCCATTCTTGGGTGCCAACTTTGAGGATAAGCTTAGAAGATATCTTTGAAATCAACACAGAGTCAACACTTCAGTTGTGGACACCCAAATGGATGAAGGACTTGTTTTGGTATTGTTCTTCATGGTAGAACTCTACTTGCAAGGAATAGGTGTGGGTTTTGTGAGCTAAGCATTGTGCTTTGTAATTAAAAACTCTTTGGACTTTACAAGGCTCATTATCATCTATATATTGCAACAAGTTGAAGAGAGTTAATTAGATTTTATTGCAGGTTGTGAAGAAGAATCATTGAAGGCAAAAGAAGTATCTCAAGCAAGGATTGGAATTATTGTAACCTTATTCTAAGATTAAATAATACATTGATTCTTGGTGGATTTTTTTCCCGAAAGGGATTCTCCACAATATATGTTGTGTGACTTCTTTCTTCTGGTCTTATTCTTCTACAATCTTTTGTCTACTTCTAAAAATGGTAAAATAAATCTAAATAGATAATCATCCACAAAGAAATTGTAATAAAGAACACTTAATTAGATCTACAATATAATATTTTTACAAGTTTTAAAGCTACACAATTACCTCCATTTTCAACACTTCTCATGGTAGCTCTTTCTAATTTGCATTTTAGCTATACTTTTTGTTTGTTCTATTCAATTTTATAATTCTAAGCATTTTAACCTTTTGAGTACTTTTAGCTATACTTTTTTTTGTGCTCTTTGATTTTGTAATTGTAAACATTTTATCATCTTGATTACTTGACTTTGTAACAACAACAATGATTTGTGATTTCCTATGTTTTCTACTATGAATGCATTTTGCTACATGTGATGTATCACTTTTATAAAAATCCCATGGATAATTATGTAAAACTTTCTATTGCATTACAAATCATAAATTATATAAATGAATATGATAAAAAATGTTTCTAATGACATGAAAATATAAGCTATATTTTGGAGTTGAGTAGAAAAAATTGCAATAATTCAATGTATTGGTTCGAATCTGGTTATTTGCATACCATAGTCATGTTTTAAAAATTAGACCAATGAACTACATAATCAGATTTAGTTGAAGTAATCAAGTTAGTATGCCATTCATGCAAACTATGAAAGAAAATATACAAAACAATGATTACTTGATCTCTATATAATAACGTGCTTGCGTAGCTTTATACATGGACTCTCAATTACATATAAGATATTTAATGTCAAATCATTCCTCAGATTCATGCATGTAAATTATGGATTTCCAAATTCATGTACAAAGTTAATTCAAATATATTTATTTAAAATGAAAAGTACTAATAAAAATATTGCTCACGCATATTGACCGCTACCATCATCACAATGCAATAATGACCAAGAATATAATAATTTTGATCAAAAACATTATTGGTGATTGAAAATTTGATACTCTAAAAATGCTTAAGATTACACAAAAAAAATATGAACTTGGTTTCATTGTAGTTGATAAATATTTGAAATGTCTTTACCTTACTTTTTGACAAAATAGGCAACTTAGTATGTCGTTGACGCAATTCATTAATGAAGATGTGTAAAATGATGATTATTTGATTTTTAGAAACCAATGCCCTTTAAATAGTTTTGCCTATGGATTCTTCATTAGATTGAAGAAACTTGATATCAGTTCACCTCTTAGACTTATACATGCATATTACATAGTGCCAACTTTATATAATGTCAAGTCAAATATGGCAATACAAAATGACATTCTAATAATATTGATTATGTAGTCTTAGTATCACCCACATCGCAACATGATAATGACAAAAAGTAAAATATTTTTATCAAAAAATAATTAATAACAAAATATTTGACAATATAAAAAGTCTTAAAATTATACAATGAAAAGTAGGAACTTTGATTTCATTACACATGACAAATATTTGATATAGACATAATCTCAATATGTGATAACAATTTTTTATGTGACAATTGTTTTTGATAAGGAAAAACAGGTTTTGAAGGGACCCCAAAACCCTTTACAAAGGTGAAAAGATGCAAGAAAGACAGCCTAGAGAGCCCACGGCCCAAAAAAGCCAAAATGCTGACAATAAAAATTAACAAAGAAACCCATCAACAACCCAAAAACAAAGCATCAACAAAAAGGCTGATCAAGCAAAAGGGACAACACAACTACAACATCTTTTCTAGAACATTAATCGAGGCCAAATTTTCCTTAATGACCCCCTCATGCATCTCCATAACATCCTTGAGGTCATCAAACAAAATGGCGGCCCACTTCTTGGTCTTGCTCCTTGTTCTCAAGCACGAGCCAACATCTACATCCTTTTCCACACCTGAAGCAAGATCCTTATTCTTCTCCACCAAGTTCGAGAAATTCACATCCTCCATTGCTTTCCCAATATCACCCAGCTCCCGGGGTTAACCAATCCATTTCAAGGCTTTCTCATTTAAAATAGAGAGTCTCTTAGCAATCAACTTCAAGGAATTATTGCTAATATTCACCACAGTCTTCAAATCATCCAACAAGTTGCTAATTTTGTTCTCTATGTTAGCAAATCTCTCCTCAAAAGTCTTATGAATTTCCAATTCCAAAGAGGAAATCCTCTCCTCATGAGTAATACCAAGGTGATTAGCGTCCACAACAAGTTTATCAAGCATAACATTCATGGTTTTGACCTTACTTTTAATTGCCCATTCCTTTTGATTACTATGGACCAGCACCACACAAACATCTTGCCAATTCTTTACCTGGACATTGAGCTCCTTAACTTTTGAGAACAACCATTTAACGAGAGAAAGCAAGTTACGCGTTCCATCCTCATCCATCCTACAAAACATGCCCATATTGATCTCACCCCAATTAATAGGAGGCTCAACTTTTGAATCAAAATTTTGAATAGGGTCTTCTCGATGCTCCTCATTATCCTCCTTTTCATCCTCAACAGGGGAATCCTCCACTTCAACCACTTCAACTTTAACCCGGTGCTTATCTGGCATATTTGCCAAGTCTTCCAAGACTTCTAGTTGCTCCGCCTTCACAACCCTCCCTTTAACCTGCATTGTGCTAAAAGGAGAGTCAAGAGGAACTTGGTTAGGGTCAACCCCCTTAGAACACTGGAAACCCTCAATCCCTTGTTCATTAATCCCATTTGGCTACACAAACCTAGGGAGGTTTTTACCAATGCCAAGACTATCCTCCACAAAAGGGGGCTCGCCACAACACCCACTTTACTAGGGCACTGAGAAGGTTTTTCACCAGCCACAGGGGAGCTCTCCACAACACCCACCTTACCAAGGCTTGAAGAAGGTTTCTCACTAGAAACATGGTCCTCCATGACATTCAACATCTCCATCTTCCTCTTGACATAAGACTTATCTTTCTTGGGGCACTTATTCTTCCCCTTTGTACTCTTCTTCCCAGATGGCACCACAACTTCCTTCAACTCAATATCCATTTCATATCCCTTTGACCAAGCTTCAGACCCTTCCTCAGACTCACCACCCTCAACCGACATCTCTTCAAAATCTGAATCCTCATCCTCAAAATTCCCTTCCCATTCTGCCACAAAATCACCAGTCTCATAGCCAAAATTTTTAACACCCTTTTTGCGGGCTGAGGTCTTAGCAGAAATTGGGATTAACTTCATCTTTATGTGAACAAACATGAGATTCATAAAGCCTTCATGGAGAATGAACTTCTTAGGGTTCTTCTGATGATCCTCAATACTATTCTCCATAGATAGCAAAAGATAAAAAGGAAATGAAACCAACACCTTATGATGGAAATGATTCAGAAGCATAAATTGATAGCTATAAACAACATAAAACCTACCCTCCAAGGTGAAGTAATGCATAATTTCTAGAACAAGATCCCTCCAAAGCAGTTTGAGAGACTTGTAGGCATACCCACCACTCCCAACTTCCCTAAGCTTCTTTTTCTCATCAAATTTAAAGAAATTTGCAAAGGATTTCTTAGTCACACCTCTATCTCTGTAGAATTTCCTCCCAATGGAAGGAAGCCTAGTTACCTCTGCCACAAAATCTTTATCATTATTGAACTCCATGCCTTTGTAATGTATAATCCTACTGCTCCACCCTTTAACAAAGACCTCTGTCACTTTCGGGTTCGGGCCTTGGAGCTTTAGAAAATATGGGGTAACCCAACCCTTTTCCAGATGCTCCCACATAGTTTCATTACTTTGGAACTCCTCACAAGAGCTCAACTCCACTCTGTAACAAGCTCCACCCATGGCAACATGTAGTGAACAAGAAACCAACAACACCTTAATTTTGTACAAATATAAAATTAGGAATACTAACCACACAAAAATACAAATAAAACCCACAAAGCATGTGAGCCTACCATACAATGTACTACCAAACCTACGCAACCAGGCCATAATATCTCAAAAATCTAAATGGCAATTATGTGAAGAGTAGGGCCAAGGCTCAACGTGCATAAACCAACTCAAAGTAATAACAAAGAGCCTTTCCCTCCTCTCAACCACCTTAATAACATGACACCTGATCATTATTGGAAATGATTTTAAGGTTAAGTGGTAAGGATTCAAATTCATCCCAATTATTCTGAGCCACCACTCCCAAATTAGCTAACCTATCAGCCAACAAGTTAGCTTCCCTAAATACATGCGTGATTCTTATCTCATCAAAAGAATTACTTATGGAAAGCGAATCATTAATGAGATGGGCAATAGACCATGAAGGACACTTCAACAAAAGACACTTTATAATATTAAGCGAGTCCCCTTCAAGCCAAAGTTTGGAGACCCCTAAATTCTTTGTCAACACAAGGCCATGATAGGTTGCAACAACTTTATTTGACAATTGTTATGTAGTACCAAGAACAATAATATTGAATATGGCCAAAAAATATATATATTTTTTGTCATCATATCTTAAAATTAAAATAAACATTAGTGTAGACACGAAAAATGTACCGATTGATCCTATACACCCGATCTTGATTTACCAACACCAGTTCGTCCTGAATCATCCCCTTTGCTAGTCATTTAATTAAACAATCTTTATTTGATTAAATTCATCACATTTCATCCCTTAATTAAATAAATCAAATTTATCTAATTAAATCATCATCTCTTGTTAATTAAATAAATCATTTTATTTAATTAATCTTGTCATCTCTCTTTTAATTAAATAATTCATTTTATTTAATTAATCTCTAAAGTCATTCTATTAAATTATATAAATTTATCTTTATTTGATTTAATCTAAAACCATCCTCTTTAATTAAATAAATCAAAATCTTATTTAATTAAGTCTAAATTTATTTTCTTCTCATTTTGATTTAAATTAATCCAAAAGTCTAAGTCAAAATGGTCAAATCAACTAATCTCCCTTTAAATTAATCAAATCTTGATTAATGCTAATCTTAATCCATCCAATCCTCTAGATTTTGCAACTTGCTCATGAAAATAATTTCATTTGATTTATTAAATCTCTAATTACTTTCAAAAAGGCATAAAAAAGGGAATATTCTCCAAGTTTGAAAAATCCCTCTAAAAGGGTTTGTACATCCAACAAGGCATTTAAATTTCTTACATGTCCTTTTCTTGAGCCAAGTGGCATTTAATTCATCTTTCACCTCCCTCCAACATATCACTTCTCCAATTTTCAAAATCCACCTAATGGCATTTATGTGCACATTCATCAAAATGTGCTCCACCTCTATCCACTAACATGTTGACAAGTGGCATTTTTCCATTTGTTGATGTTTTATCCCACATTCATCCCATTTTGCATTCCTCCATCCTTCTCCATTATAAATAGAGGTCTTCTCTATTTGTTTGATCATCCACAATCCATGTAAAATCACTATGCTCATTTGAATCCACCATTATCATTAATATTATCCATATTGCATCAAAGTTTTCATAGAGTTTCATCAATCATAGCAAGGTTATTGTCATTCTTCATCAAGGATCAATCAATCATCATCAAACTTATCAAGGAATTGGGAAAGGGCTTCTTTCCACATCAAAGAAGCACCAATTCCCCCATGGGATGTTGGTTTGAGCATTAGAATAGGATTTAATTAGCTTTCATTTGATTACTTTGCTTTATTTTCCATGTTCTTGTGTTTGAATGAATCTCATGGGGAATGTTAGTTTAGATTTGTTTATGGACTAATGTTTGATTGTTTGTTCATGTTGGAGCACGTCTATACCAAACATTCACAATTAGTAGATATTTATACTACTTTTTGCATAAAATACGTAAAAATATATAAGTTGATAAGATTCATATGCTACAATTTTAATTCTCTAAAAGTAACAATGGCATTTTTGTATTGTAGAACCTCAAGCAAGAAGAAGACAAATACAAAAAAATATTATTGTAGAGGTTAAATACAAGTACAAATTCAATATTAATTTTATTTACTTCATATATATAATAGGTACATTACACCTCTTTTGTTGTACTACTACACAATTCTTAGCTTTTGCACAAAAATGAAGAGAAAAATAGAATATAAACAAACAAAAGAAAAAAGAAATAATAGATGTAAAAAATATAGATTACCATTGAATTACTCTCAAGTATATAATATTGATAGTGCACTTAGAATTGAAGGACTATTTAGAATTAATATGTTTAAATAGAATGTAGGATATTGTCTTTTTGATTCATTAGAATTTCTACTTAATAATTGTTACACAATTATGTAATGGAACAATTGATTACTTTTTAAATTGCTTTTTAGAAGGAAACCTAGAAAAAAATTGGTCATATAACTATGAGTTAGATCCATATACATTACATCAATTGCATGAAATACAAAATGTTGAAACTTATTTTCATAGAATATGAAAATCAGCTATGCCAACTACAAATAATGAAGAAATTGGGTTATGGAGAGACATATTTTGTATTAAGTGGCTATCCAAATGGCTAGGTATACAAATAAATGTTTGGTCACTCACAATGGCAAAGAAATATTTACATTTTAATGAATCATCTAATGCAAAATCATTCTCTAACCTTTTCCATGATACAAATCCTCTTCACAGACACTTTGAACCACTTCTACCATATAAAATGCATTCAACAAATAGCTATTCAAATTCAATGCTTCATCAAATTAAACAATTGATTAGAAATACTAATGAACATAAGATAAACTCATCCACTCAAATTAAAAATATTCGGGATTATAAGTTCAAATCATTATGAAAAATCAAGAAACAAATATGTACAAAAAATATAACAATATCTACAAAATTTAACAAATACAATTCAACATCGCCAATAGAATTATTGAAAAAAAAAGTTGAAGATCAGAGACACATAAAAATGGCCTCAACTTGTAAACCATATTTTTCTATGACGACCACGCTTCTCCCTCACATAATTCAATTATCTAATCATGTCCATTCCTCCATGATTATTTAAATAAATAAATTACGTTTATTTATTTAAATGTGTCACTGATCAATCCTTATTTCCTCCATAACATTATCATTTATCCTTGAATCAAATAAACTTATTTATTTATCCCACTTTCCATCCCACCAAATAAATAATTAAAATAATTATAAATATTGTCTTTTGTCTCATTCCCATTTATGAATTAAACCATTATTTAATTCATAAGTCAACATTCCTCCATAAATTAAATAATTTATATTATTCCAACTACCTATTTTTCTCCACCATTGATTTGATTGTCTCCAACTAAATCTCAACCCTTCATTTCAAGGATTGCCCTAACTTTGACCTAATGTTGCCCTAACCCTAATCCTCCTTATGACATTGATTCTTGGCCTTTGATCTTAGGGCTTCACCAACTTTTAATCCTGGCCATCCATTCTCAATTTGGAATTCTTTAAAAGGCCCTCTTTCAAGTCATTTTGAACACACACACAAGAGTTATACACAACATGCTTGAGAGCTTTTGAGTACTTGAGCAATCACATTACTTCAATATTTTGCTTGTCTTTGGCATAGGTTATAGTTGCACTTCAATTCTGAGGGCAATTATACAAGTTTTCAGCAAGATGGAGAAGGCCAATGGAGGTCAACCAATGGAGGCTTGAAGACTAGGTGATGTTGTTTCATCTTATTTTGCTTCTTGTTTTCATTGTGCTCTATTGTTGATTGGGGATTTAGTTAATGTTATTTGCAATTAATTTGAAAACTTTTCCTCAATAGATACACCTAGATATGTATGTTCAATTTGTCAAATGTTGAATTTCAAAAAAGACATTACAACTTTGAAAGAGAAAGAAATACACATGTATTACACATTGTCAACAAATAAACATATTACATTAACAAACTATATTTGTTATAAATGCAAACCATCATTAAAACAATCTAAATTACCTAAATATGCAACACTAGAGTATATCCAAACAAATAATCCATTGCAATATATAGTAATGCTTATACAATTAGAAGAACAACTAGTTTCACTCAAAATTGCATTTGTGTAAATATGGCAACTAGGATATAAAAAATCTCAAATAGGGTTGACTGGCTCTATTATAAATGTACCAATTAACATCTAGATATTAGAAAAAGAGCATTGCCACATTCTAATAATGAAACACCAACAATTGCTATTGCTCTTAAAAGACAAGTGCAGTACAAAAATGCATACTAAATAGGAATGGTATACACAACTATGATTATGAAATCTTTGAAAAAAATATATAAAATGGAAAATGTTCAATAAACAAAGATTGGATACCAATTTTTCAATTGAATAATGCAAATGACACAACCAATGAAGGTAGTAAAAGTGAAACTGGTGTTGAAAGTGATATAGAAAATGAAATACCATGTGAAACATTGATACATGGTTTCATTGAATCTAAATGCATACATGAAATGCAAGACAAGATTATAGAAATTGCACCAGTAGAAGGAAATAATCCCATTGAAATATTTAAAGATAAATATGTTGAAGAAATGAATTTTCCTAAATTGTTCTTTGGCAACCCACGCGATGAAGACATCACAAAAAGATATCTGTACTGAAAAAAATATAAAATAGGAATTACAACATTCAAATAGAAATTTTTCTTACCATACAAAAAATCTATTCTTCAAGACCATTGAAATTCTAATAGAACAAACCTTATCCACATTATGGGTAAGACTATGTTAAGGGCAACTAAAAGGTAGAAAGCTAGTAGCAAAAGATGTAAAGCAAAAACCTAATTAAGAAAATTTTCTTAAATCTAACATTGGCTATGTTGATTTCAAAAGAATAAGAATATCTCCAAACTATTCACATCAATTAAAAAAAAATCTATTTGCAAAGATACGTCAACTTGGACCACCTACTTTTTTTTATTACATTTATAAGTGTTGAACACTATTGGGAACCATTGGCAAAAATAATTGAAGAGTAACATCATGCATATCAAAAAATAACAAATCAACAACAATACAACACTACAAATGAAGATGAAAAAAATCATTTGATAAGAAAAGATCTTATCACATGTGCATGTTATTGTAGGCATCAAACTAATGCAATGAAGAAATTGATGTTAACAAACAATTCCTTTTTTGGAACCATTTCAAATTATTTCTCTGTAACTAAATTTCAAAATTATGGAAATGAAAAATGATCATTTCCTCTTGTGGATTAGAGAAGCACCAATATTTGACAAAGATAGTAATGCAAGCATTTACTTGATTTTTAGCTTTAAGCTGAAATCAGGTAACTTAGTGTTTGCTCTTTTCAGGTTGTTTAAACATTTAAAAGACAAACCATTAAACTGCTAGTTTCAATATGCATGAAAGAGTGATTGTCAAATGAAGTAGATTACATTTTGTCATTTCAATGTTGTATTACAACAAATGAGAAAGAGAACCATAGATATACAAATGTAGTCTTTTATTGATAATCTTGAAATGTACATGTCCCTCACAAGCCAAGGGACTAACTCTCTTATTCAATGAACCTATGAAGCAATTCATGCATGAATAAGTAGAAAAAGGAAATGTGCATATAAGAATGGAACCAGTCATTGCCTAAGAATGACTAGTTGTAGGTTGTCCTGCTTTGCTGTTACTGAACTTGTGTCCCTCTGCTGTAGTGCCCTCCCCATCTGAAAAAACATGATGTTAGAGTGAAGCTCTAAGCAATGAAAGATTCAATCCTTACATACACACCTACCTATGCATGTATAAATTGTTCCATAAGTGCATTAGACAAGTGCAAACCTTGGATGTCCGAAAACAATGAAGTTATCAAACATCAAACATATGCATTTATTTTCTAACTGTTTGCTTCATGTGTAGATTTAGGGCAAGTCTGATTATTGTTTCATTATTAGATCAAATACAACATGTGGGGTAAATGTGGCTCCCACAAGGGTAGAGCTCAACATGCTTTGAAAGAAAATGAAATTGAGCAACTTGATCAAAGATTTATCTCTTATCAATGCGTTAAATCAATATGGAATCACAGCAGTTGATCAACTTTCATTATCAGATTCAAAAGATGCAACATACTATGCTAATATGTCTTTCATTCTTCTTAAGTGGACCCTTGATCCATTTTATAAAAGGAAGTGATTTTGGAGATGCATCAAGTGTCTTCATGGATGCATCAAGTTCAATTATGCTTCAAGTGTCTTCATAGATGGATCAAGTTCAATTATCCATCTTTTAAACAATGAGGAAGCATTTCAGGTTGTCATCAAGCCCCTCTCACCACAACCCTATTGGGAATCCACTCATCACATAGGAAAGTGAGCTATTAGGTCACCCACATATGCGACAGGTGGCTGTCCAATAAAGTTACAATGAGGAAACTGTGTGTATTTATTACACATAATAGAAGCAGGAACAATGGTTGAATCAATGTCATGGTACAAGTGCATAAGGAAAATAATCATAAATGTATGTTACATGTCAATTCATGGACAACACAAGTGGATATGCTCAAGACCTTTCATGCAAGGGTTTCGGTGATCAAGACTGATCCAATATGGATCATGATTGCATGCAAAAAATGGCAGTAAATACAAGTTATAAATGACTATTGGGAAGCCATGATTGAGGAGATGTCTCATTTTGGAAGCCAAGGTCATAGTACAAGGTATGCTACAAGACAACAGTAATGAATGTATACTACAATACCATTAAAGGCTCCAAAGTTAGAATACAATACCCATACAATGCAGACTGGGTTTCAAAATGGTCAATGCACATGCCTCATGATAATGTACCGGTCACAATGACCTTAAGGCATGAAAAGAATATTCATGTAGTACAACAAAAAATAGTGAAAGAAGCAAAACACAATTGCAGTTTTTACCATTTCATACCATTGACCAGCCATTCCAGCAATAGGCTATAATAGTGAAGGCATATACTTGCACAGGGATGTTTTTTTTAATGAAGATAGTCATCATAGAAACCATAATAAATCATGGTGCTTCAAAGGAATAGAGCATAGTCATGAATAAGAGCAATACCATTAAAGGCTATAGTTTTATCTTCATGTTATCTATGAATTTGAGAAAACAAAATAGTCAATGGATGACAACATGACTATAGCCATGAAATGGACTGTAGTGAGATAAGTAATGTAAATGGTTACTACCACAGTCACTTTTTTTTCTCTTTGGACAGTCATTGCTAAGTCCTAACAAGTGAATAGCAAAGGGATAGGTGTTAGTAAGATACCTTCATATGACAAGTACTATAATTTTGGTGATCTCATTGATCTAATAAGGGATTACTTAAAAATCATTTCATATCCCTTTGAAAAAATCAAAAGGATAGATGTATCTAATTTCAAGAAGAAAAAGCAATAAATAGGTAAAGACTTCAAGAAGTCATAGGAGTAGTGCAATGGCATTGAATCATCTAAAAACCATTTATTATCTGCAGGACAACATTTTCTTGTGTAACAGTTGACAAGGATATCTTTTGTTTAAGTTGTTTCATGAAATATCATTCACATTATAATCCTGCACATATCTTATCTCATAATATACATAAAAGTAAGAAAGGGTAGGTATCAAGATAAAGGAAAGAATGTTATGTGCATTTTCTATTTTACAAAACCCTAAGGGCTGAGGTGGGTATCTAGTGAAAAGTGCTTGAGGAAAAGCAGATTAGGTGTTAGGGAATATGTATATACTTTAGATACAAAGGATATGGGAAAGGATGATTCTTTTTTGCAAGTTGATCTCACTCTAGTTTATAGGGGGCATATCATATATACATCTACCTTGGTCTCCAAGGATAGTTCCAAGATTACCATTGGCAGCTTCAACTAAATTCAGATTTGCAAATCTCTTCAATGCAACCTTTTCTTGAATCTCATCAAGTATTCTTTGCACAGAGTGCTGGGATTTTTGTAATTGAGGATCATATTCTAAGGACAACTAGAGGATTAATCTCCACTATCCAAGTAGAAATGATTTGGGACATGGTTGTTGTAAACATGAGTTCTATTTTGAAGGATCAGTTCTCATAGATGCAAATTGCAAGCTATCTTCTCTTGATCAAGGATTATGTTACTATACTTGGTGCAACTTCAAGAAGATATGGCTACCAGGTGGATTCCCTGTTAGATGCTTTGGACAAGAACAAAGAAAAATATCATGAGCCTCCTCTTGATGAAGGTAGAGAATAGATAAATAATGTTTTGGCAAATGACAAACATGAATACTAGAAGAGGCAGGTCTCATTCAATTTTCAAGGATATGAGGAAAATAAAAAAATAGATAAAGGAATTATACCCGACTGTGCAAGGGCATTGAATCATTTTTGTAGGTCATGTTTATTTACAGGGGATTTTTTTCTTGTAGAAACTTTTGGCTAGGTTCTTGCTTCAGCCGACTACCCTCTCAGGAAATCTCATTCACATTATAACCTTGCACATTTTTTATCTATTGCATAAGAGGGTTTTTCTTAAAAAGCAGTTTTCTTCATAAAATTTGTATGAAATCACAAAGGAAAAGCATGGAGCCGTGGGTTTAGGGTAAACCCAGAGGGAAATGTGTAGAAATAAACATTCCAACTTTTTCTACTTAGATAAAGGCTCAAGGATGAGCCATGATATTGAGATAGACATTGAGGAAGGAATGGAAAAGTTTCTATGAAACATACCCGCACTATACAATGACATTGAATCATTCTTGCAACAAAATCAAAGTTTCTTTCAAATTAAAAAGGGATCCATCTAGGTTTACCATAAGAAGCCATTAACCAATGGAGGAAAGGAAATACAAAAATTGTGAATACATAAAGAAAAACCCTATTTCATTCTTTCCATGGCAACAGCTAAAAAGCAATGCGTTCTTCAAAACCATGAAATACATTGTTGCTTTCAGATTCAACTTCTAAAATGTAGAAGAAAACCATAGTATTTATTTATTCTTCAAATATGAGGGCTTGAAATGAGCTCTCTTTCTCAAAACTAGAAGATGGAGGTTGAAAGGAAGCTCACTTGAATAGGTCGACCTTTTCTATTGCAGTATGCAAGATTTTTCCACGTAATAAAGTCTTACATTCGAGCTTCAGGAAATAACCATGGTGTCTGAAAGAGAAAGAATTCCCACAAAGAAGAGATAAAGTAATACAAAATGATCAGGAATGTGTTCATGGCCACGACCTGAATGCATAAATGGCCTTCAAAAGGATGAAAATACTATTTTTTTTCGTTCTACAAAACTAAAATACCTATTATTTCTGTGTTTCCATAAGGAAATTTTCCAAAAAATAGTGAGAGCATCATTTTTTCTGTGTTCTTCCCAAACCCTCATGGCGGCAGAGTAATTTTTCTAGATTCTTCGAAGACCAAATGATGATGTTTTTCATCATTTTGGTATTTTATGATTAGGGTTTGACCTTTTGGAATTTTGATGGGATTTTTATCCCTTTATTTTAAAAATCAAACACATGATAAATGTGATGGGGCCGAAACATGTGTTCCCCCTTAGGAATTTTATGCCTTAAAAACTTTCCCACTTTTAAACTTTGCTAAGTCTGCACTTTATATCATATGTTATCACTTAGGCATTTTATGCCTTAGGGTTTTCCCCTTTATTTATACTCATTGCTAAGTGTTTTTCAAACATACAACAATGGAGTGTGCAATAAAATGTAGTATGCCATGTGACATATGAGTGATACCTTTTTTTTCCAATAACATGTGACTTGGAATATGCTTTCCAAGGGACTTGGAGGTCAGCCATATTGGCCAAATGTTGTTGATGATCATATGCCCTTGCAAAACAATGTGTATGACATATGTGTGAAATGAAAAATATGGTGAGTTGATAGTCAAGTGCCTTAGAAGCTTTTGAAATCTTTTAAATATGACATTACATGTTACATTTTATTCCATAGATATCATGTAAGTGATTTGAAAATCACTTTTATTGTGGCTTTTAATGCAAATGTAACACAGGAAGATGGTGGGCCCCTTATTTTGTCCTTTGAATGTAAAATGACTTGATTAAGTGATGCTTTATAAATCACTTAATTAAAGTCATTATCTGTAATGATTTTTTAAGTCTTGTGACTCAAAACACACATATTGCGTGACTTGTGTGTGGGTCTAGATTTGGTGATGACTTGTGAAACATGCAAAAAGTGTGGGAAGGCTTGTTTGACTATTTTGGGGATACGTGCCTTTTGGGGGTTGTTTTGTCACCTTCAGTGTGATCTTAGATTGGGGCTGACTTTGGACCATTTGGAGGACCTTTTGGTATTTTTGGAAGCTTCTATTTTGGATTTTGTGATCATCCAACCTAGGGTTTCTAGAAGGACTTGTGTGGGTTGTTGGTTGTAGTTTGCTTAAGTATGTTCATTTTGAACATTTTGGGGTTCTTTCTTCCTTCTTGCAGGCATTGTGGCTTTTGGAGCCCTTTTCATGGCAGAGGACTGCATTGTGACTCATTATCAGACATTTACAGTAGTGTGTAACACCTTTTGATTAATAAGTTAATATATTTTACCTTCTCATTATGTTGTTTTATTGTGAAAGCTTTAGAAATGGTTGATGAAATCTTATGGGAGAATTGTTTTCCCTTTGATTTTGTCCTGTTTCTCTTTTCCTTTATGCAGTTAAATGAATTTGCAGGTCATAACACGTGTTGAGTTAGTTTAGGGTAGATTCTAAGTTGTGAAGATGTATTTTTCTTCTTTCTAGATGTTGTCCTTGACATTTTTAGCCTTGTTATGAAATACTGATGCAAATACATATGAATTTTTGAGTTGTGTAAGCCACTGTTAAGTTGTTGATTGTTCATGTGTGTAAAAGTAGTTGTATGGGTTTGAGAAATATCATTAGGTGCATCACCATAGGGGTTAGTTTTTCTTTTCATGCTTCTTTTTCCCCTTTTCCCAAGCAAGGAATAGTTTAGGTGACACCATCAAAAGGGGAAGCTGACCCATAATCCAGAGGTTTGCTTTCAAATAGGTTACCCACAACCTAAAAGCAATCCCATGTTAGTCCAAATTTGCTAAGTTCATTTAAGGCTTAGCAAATAGGGTGTAGATTTGGTGAACCAACAACAACTATTGAACAATTTGTAGACAACTACATTACTTGTAGCACTGAACATCTACATCCTAGTATAGCTATCATACACAAACACCGCCACACAAAAAATGTAGGAAGTCAAAAAACAAACTTATCAATATAATTTTCCACTCTCGCCAATGAAAAAACTACAATTCTTTAACCATCTAAAAATAATGAAGAAAATACAATTTCGAGAGCAACAAATGTACTCTCCACTTTACAAAAGCAAACTATGACAATTCATTCTCCTTTCAAATGTTCCTCGAAGAAATGAATATTAATGAAGATGAATACATAATTGCCATCAAATCTACAATCCATAGGCCTACAATATTTTTGAAGAGGAAACCATCAGACAAATGGAATAATAGCTTTGCTAAAACATTGTCAAAAATATGGAAAGCAAATACAAATGCACAATTTGTTTTGAATGTATATGTTGCAGCAATGTATTATGGCTCTTATATGACAAAATTAGACAATTCAATAACAAATGCATTCAAAAGAATTCATAAAGATCACAAGAAAAATAGTATTGATGCTATAAAAATGGTAAGTAAACTTGGTAATGCATTACTCAATTTTCAACAAATGTCTTCACAACAAGCAACTCACATTTCTCTATCACTTCTATTAAACTCTAGCTTGAGAAAATGTGTATTCATTGATATAAGAATTGAAGATGACCAAAAAATTGTCTTAAAACCAACGAAACAATCGAACAAAGAACCAGATGAATAAAAAAATCTTAATAGATTACTATCTTTCAATATTTGTCTTGTAGATTTTGTTTTAGAACATAGAAAAGATGGTCAAAAATTACAAAGTAAAGGTGAAGCAAATGTTATATGTTTTGTAAACTTCAACAAACATATTGACTTATAAAACCATTGTAGAGAACAATTACTACTCTATGTGTCATTTACAATTAGTGAAAAAACACTTATAAATGGTTTCAAAACATGGCATAGTGCTTATTTATATCATGAAAATACTATTAGATCAAATCACAATAAACACAACTACAAGGTCAACCACATTTGGGGTGACATTAATAAAGCTAATGATGAAATCAATATAGAAAATAATCACATTCAAAATCAAATATTTTTTAAAAATCATACATCGCATAAAGAATAATATAACATACAACTAGATACTAAAACAATAAAACTCAACAAACCAAACAAAATATCTCAAAACATTTTTGAAATTGCAAAAACATCCTCAAATTATTGACAATATTGAATACTATAAATTGAGAGGAATGTTAAATAGATAATAACACACAATTGTAAAAGACATTGCGATGAAAAAATTAGAAAAACAACAAAACACCATTACCCTTGTTCTTAACAGGAGGAGCTAGAATAGGCAAGGCATTTGCTGCAAAATCCATATATCAAACCCTTATTTGCATATACAACACATCTATTGATAATGATCCAGACAAACCAGAAGGCCTAATGCTTGCTTATACATGAAAAGCAACATACAACATAGGTGGAATCACAATACACTTAGCATTACACATACCATTTAACAATTCAGAATCATCCCATTGACTTCTAAAACAATGGATGCAATGTCAAAGCATTATCAACAACTCCGTGTACTCTTGATAGATGAAATTTCTCTAGTAAGTGCAAGATTTCTACGTTACATTGATAAACGATTACAAAATATAATGCAAACCCCTACTATCTATTTTGGAAATATTGATACCATTTTTCATGGTGATCTTTACCAAGTACAACCTATACAAGATTCTCTAGTATTTGAGAATTCCCCAACATTAAATGAATTAATGTCATAAATTTTGGAAACAAAATATAAAATACTATGCATTGCAATCAACTATGCGACAAAAAGATGAAAAATTTGTTACGATACTCAATAATATTCAATAAAATTTGAATTAGATCACAAACAATTGAAGAATTAGAGTATTTAAATCAAAATTATTTGCGATCATCACCCATGGACCCAAGATTCCCTTTCCTCTTCTATAGAAGAAAATATGTCAACATACACACACTCAAAACATGCTATCAATCACACCTGGAGAACTAATTATATTGAATGTAATTGTTGAATATGATAAAAATTGTAATGCAATGCCATTCTATGACCATACAATAAATATACCATCTCAAATACTCTTAAAACCTAATATGCTAGTTGAAATGTATGCTGATAATTATGACACAAAAGATGGAGTAGTCAATGGATCAGATGGAACATTCAAAGCATACATGAAATATAGTAACTTCGATATTGTTTGGATCAAATTTAATGATCCACAAATTAGACATCAACAAGTTAAAAGATTAGCACAATGTTATAGCAATTATATTAACAAAAACTGGACACCCATACTTTACATTGCAAAACCTATTAAAAAACTATACGATCTAAAGAAATTGACTATTAGAAAATAATTTCCAATACAACTAGCATATTCTCGTACAATTCATAGATCTTAAAGGCTTACAATGCAAGGATTAACATTTGATCCTTTAGGCATAAACAAACATGGATTAGTATATACAACACTTTCACACACAAGAACAATTGACACATTGTTTTTTGTTAAAACCTCTTACACAAAATCATTTCAAAGTAAAAAAAGTGCTTATCGAAATGTCACACCTACAATCAACAATAAATTGGCAATTTGAAAATGAACAACTATAGAACATTAGCAATACACATTTACTATTAACCACATTCAATACTTGTAACCTAGTTCTACATATAGAAGACATACTTAATGACCATGATATATTGTCATATGATATTATCTGTTCACAAGAAACACATATGCAACTATCTAAACTTAATAATCAATTCCAAAATTTTAATCATTTCTCAACATATCACATACATGGTGTAACAACTTTCACTAAAAAAATCTATTAATTTAAAAAATATGCAACATAAAACAAAAAATGTAGAAGCTACAACAATAACAATAACTTTGACAAGTGATGAAATCAACATATGTATTCTATATGCTAGACCTAATACACCACTAACATAAATTATATCAATCACAAATGAAGTATTCTCCTATGTAAATCTACCATCGACCTTATATCTTTTAGGCGATTTCAACATTGACATGTCTATAGATAATAGCAAAAAAAATCACTCTTAAACCATGTGCAAAATTATAGTATGCATTTACTATTATATAAATTAAACCGCCTCTCCAAACCACTAATTGACCATATTTGGTGTAAAGTAAACACACAAACATATTGTGTTTACAAATCCAAGGCATATTAGAGTGATCATGATCCAATTTGTATAATGTTTCAAATAATTAATAAAATTAAATCTAAATAATAACTGTAAAAAATGTTCTATAGGAAAAAAATATGTAAATCAAATAGAAACACTTTTAACCAAATAACATTTGTTCTAAACATAATTATAGTAAAGATTATAAATACCATTTTACAAGCTATTATTGATAATGTATTAAAACCTAATTATAATAGAATCTACCAAAATCAACGACAATATCTTATTAGATTGAAAAGTAAATCTACTCATGCTTTTGCAAATCAAAGTTATATACAAATTTGAATATTAGAATGATATGAAATTGCTTTCTTCATAATGACAATGCATCCTCATTTATATTTCACAGTCCTATGTTTCATGATCCATAAGTTACATCTTAAACATTAATATAATTCTTGAATAAGCATATTAACATTTTGAATATTTCTTGTAGCAAACAATGAAATATAGCAAAAGAATGGAAACAAACCAAAAAAGCATACAAAAAATATCCAAAAGGTAAATAACATTATTTATGTTCAATTATACTTATCCAAATTAGTCTTCAAAACTATAAATTCATTTCTTATCATCATTGTAGATCAAAAGTAAAAAAAAAATACAATATCAATTGAAGAACTCAATTCCCACAAAGCTAGAAATATATTTGAAGGAGATGTCATTGTCGTTTATAAAACTAGTTTTGATAAAGCAAACAAATCAAGAGATGTACGTTGTGCAGATTTAACTGATGAGAAAACTAAGATGACAATTATTATTAACTTAATTGGTGACCTTGTGGATCAACATGAAGCAAAAATAGTTCTAGGAACAACTATTTGCATTACAATTTTTCAAATTGCATCTAGAATTGACTATGATTGTGGTGATTTCAACTACATATTGATTTTGACAAACTCAAGCACAATGGAAACCATACCGCACATGTAGGAAGATAACAAACTCATACCAAGCACCACCATCCTATAAATTTTTCCAAGTAAAGATAATTTTGCAATTGGATCTGTACAAGCACTTGTGGTCAACACTAAGACAACCTTCCAATATCTTGTTGACATAAAAGATGGACATTCTGAAATTGACAAAGCATAGGTGAAACTTTGTTTTTAATTCTTTACTTCATTACAATTTTAAACCTTTATTTCCTAACACATTTCTTCAATACACAAAAATGTTCTTATAAAGACCATGTCCACTATATAGGTACAAACACATTCAATTTGGCACATCACTTCTCTGTAATGGAAGAACAAGTTCGTCTTAATGAATACCCAACAATGTTATTTAGGAACATTGTAAAGTGACAGGTGATGCAAAAGACAACATTCTTTGTACATGTCAATCAACATAAATTGGAAAATTGAATAATGAGAGGACCTTGGATCATTTGAACAATTTGCTACATTCAATATTTGAGGTAAGTAGATTTGCATTATTGAGATTCTATACTATTAAAAATATGCTCAAACATTAGAATAATGTATATCTTTATTATATCTTGCAAATTTGTGGAACCATAAAAATAGCTAATCCATTTTCAAATCCACTTCATGCTTTTTGTCCAATCTGCAACTATAAATTTGATACATATGGAGCACTTCAAGACCAAATTGCTTATTGTATTAAATACAATCAACAAGTTGCATATATTTACTCTCACTACCTTAAAGTAGTTTTGACATATGACAATAAGAAAACAATAGATTGTTTCATGGACAAATCTATTATTCATCTCTTGCTTCCTCAGTTACAAAACATTATCTATGAAGAATACATTGATGATAAATCAATAGTTGTTTTCATCCTACGAGATTTTTGCGCAAAAGGACAATTCACATTGAATCAAAACAACCTCATAATCAGTGCAAGGTGTATTCAAGAATGATCAACATATCCTATGGTCAGGTATGATTATACTTCACTACCAATTAGCTTAATTAAAATTTTGTTTTTCTATACTACATTATCATTTCAAACATGATCACAAATAACATACCTCATAATCAATTATTCTCCATTTAAAGATGGCTACCACTTAAAGCTAGTTACATACTAAACAAAAACAAGTCCTCATAGCCACCTTCATACATTTTTTGTAGGAAGCGATGAGTTGCACATATCCAATACAAAAAGAAAATTGCAGTTGAAAAGATCTTTGTTCTTTTCAAAAGTCCCTGGCTTCTCATCTTCAACAAGTAGAATCAATGTGATCTTCAACAAGCATAATGAATATGCAATATTTGTAAATGTTACAGGTTTTCATCTCAAAATAATGATTATAAATTTCAATTATATAATTATCTATAGCACTTGTAATGTATTGACCGAAGTGATTTATAAATAGACATTTTGTATAATATTAATTACAATTATATGCATTTATACTTATATCTAATTATTATTAGGTCAATATCATTACTATTTTTTTTTTTTTTTAAAACAAACATGTACATATTTCATAGGGTGTAGGGCCATCTCATTGAAAATAGAGTTGAATGAAGCTATAAGATGAATGAGAGCTGATTGGTTGCTGCTGCCAACGACTAGTAATTTTGTTGTGAACAAAACCCTGTACACAGACTTAATGTAATTCCAAAGACAGCTCTACATCGTTTAGATTATTTTGCCAGATAGCATAATTCCTAAGGCAGTTGCATGCAGGATTGTATAAGTTTTGAATCAAAGTCGAACATAAATGAAGGCACCCATTTGGAAAATCGGATCAGCACTGCTGAAACCCACAATTTTTAGCACTTCTTCACGTTCTTTTGCAGCAAAAGCAAAGAAGGGTGGTGGCAAAGGAGGTGGCGCGGCAGCCCCTGCAGCACCCACAATCAGCAAAGAAGTTAAAGCAACCACAGTGTATGGAGCCAACATTCTCAAAGATGGCGTTGATCCTCCTATCAAGCCCGACAGTGAATACCCAGATTGGCTATGGCATCTTCTGGATAAGCAGCCTCCTCTTAGCGAGCTTCAGCGAAAAGACCCAAGTACCATGACATTGGTAGAGCTTCAGAGATTTGTTAAGCTGGATAACAGAAGGAGGATCAAGGAGAATAATGCACTGAAGTCTAAGCATTGAAGACGCTTTTCTTTCAGGTAGTTTTCTTTCAAAGAGTGTTGCTGGTGTTGGGATTCTTCTAATGGAGTTAGATTTTTCAATGATTGGTTCGGGCTATGGAATTTGTATGTCCTTTGAAAATAGGTTGGAGCTATGGAATTAATTTTCAGAAAATGGGTTTAGGGTTTCGAAATTGGGGATACGCTTTTGAAAATGATTGATGCTATTGTAGTTAGGGTTTTTAAAATGAGTTGGCGTTCTGGAATTGGTATCACTGGGAACGAGTCGGACTAATGAATAAATGGGGTTGTGTTTTTTGGAAAGTGTTTTGGCTTTTCGCAGAATGGGTTGGGGTTTTTGCAGAATGTGAAGGGATTTTGATAAATAAGGATAGTTTTTTTGAATATGGGTGGGAGTTCTCTAAAATGAGGTGGGCTTTGAAAACTGACTCAGGGTTTTTCTATTTCTGATATCTTGTTATATACAATCTATTTGTTAATGAGGATTGTTTATATGGGTGGGGAGTTTTGAGTTTCAGATGCTGTTCCTGTTGATGTAGTGTTTCATTTATAAATTATAGTAGCAATGTTTGTCAAATTTTTTTTTCTGTCATATGGGATGTAAAGAAATATATGAAAACAAGGCCTGCGGGCTGGGTCTAGCAGTAAAGCTCTGGGACTTTACCAATGCCGACCCATGTTCGAGTGTCTGGTTTCCCAATAGTGGCCCACCCTCCTAGCCAAAAAATAAAATAAAATAAAATAAAAAGGTACGGAATTGGGGCAGTGTTTGCCAATCTGGATTGTTTTATTTTTATATGTATTTATTTTAACATACATATTTTTATAGAATACCTTGATGTAGGCAGAACTATATAAAGAGAATACCGAATCCACACAGGACTAGGTAAAGATAATTCTTATCTCAACGCGCACAAAACTATATAAACAGAATATCTCAATGGATAAAAACTGTGCTTATATAGAATTTTTTATGCAGTATCAACGCAAATCAGAGGGATTCTTTTCAAGAAGTGAGGTAACTATGGTTTAGAGCAGATGGTCATACAGGGAAGGCATGTATATGCCTCAGAACATTTGAAACATGTTTTCTAGATAGATCTTTTGAATGCCTAAATGAGATACCAAGCAAGAGCAGGATGCAAACATAAGTGTCTTCTAAAGGATATCTTAACATTTATGGCTCCAACATAAGATATTCACAAATGGATATTTGTTTTTCAACTGACATATCTGAACTAAGCCTATATCAAGAAAACATTTGGATCTTTAACCCTGGAGAGTTACATGAGACCAGGAGTAAATATTGAGGAATTTCATACAATCAGAAAGCATTCTATCATATAACGGGGCCTTTCCTTTTTGTAGCGATGTTATTGTAATCTTGACAATTGATTTGTTCAATGCTATGTTCCACCAAGTTTCTAGGGTGGGGATGGCAGGGGTTGAAGATCGTGTTTCCAATTAGACTTTTCCAAGAGGCTATTTTTCAGGGGACAACAATTAAAATTAGGAAAAAAAAAGGAAATTTCAAATATTTATATGATAAGGCATTCACTAGATTCATTATATCATTAGTAACTTAAAGAATTCATGTATCATTGAGTTACAACAATTTTCCATGCTTATTTGCCAATAGTCAAAGTTGTTAGCACAAATGGGGGATATAATGGACAACTAGGTCCCATCTTAGGACCAACAACCCAATGCCAATGGACTATACCATCTTTATCATGAACCAATGCCAGATGCTAACAAGTACTCATAAGTCACAACATTTTGACTTAACACAATGATGGATTTGTTGGTGTGAATGGGGTATATTATCTAACTGGTTTCCCTCTTATGTATTTTCACACTTGTCTACTTAATATTGCTTAGGGCATTCATTTTTATGTCTCAAGTCATATGGTTAAGACATAGGTCATAATCTTATGTTGTCCTATGTCACACACTTGCCTATATATACAAGGGTTTCTCAATGTAATCTAATGAATCATGTTTTGTATTGCATATTTGCATCCATTAATAGAATAGAATTATCCTCTCATTTTGGGTCTCTTTTATGCTTTCATTGAAGCTCCTTGATCTTTGGTGGCTATCTCCATAGCCAAATCTTGCATTGTATTAGATGATTCTATACCAACTCTTAAATGCAATCAAAACTTGTGGGATTGTTTCTTAACCTTTTTGAGAGATCTAGGTTGCAAATCTTGGTTGCTCTTGAATAAGTTGAGTATGCTCTTCTTTTGCATTGAATGATGGCCTAGAGAATTAGAAATTTTTAATAAAAATACCAGATTTGCAAGGTTCCTTGTTGTGGCTTTGTATTGTAGGTGCATTTTTGGAGCTTGATGGAGCAAATTTGACCACACTATTGAATCTAGATCATTTGAGAAAGACAATTTTTTCTTTTGTTGTGTACAAATTAGATAGAAAAGGTTAGATCTACAAGGGTTTGTGTTTGGAAGGTACATTCCAGATCTGACAGGTATTTAATCTTAGAGCATTTTGGGTCAAATTTGACTTTGCAATCATGTTCAAAAGGCCTAAGAACTTACAGAATGATTGTCATTTTGTCCATATTGGACAATTTTGCCCACCTTGGCCATATGGATTATACAATAAACAATATTCTTTGCATAGTGGTATCTTTTGTAGAATATTTTGCTTGAATAGGTGGGCGCCAACATGGTCATTGGTTCATTTTGTTCAACGGATAATTCTATAGGTTGTTTTAAGATTTATTTCTACGATTTTTTAATCCTTGGGTTGTAGGGTATTGTGGCAAGTATTGTAGGGTACCTTGTACTTGCAAAAGGCACTTGCGGGTGCCACATGGAGTGGGCCTCATTGACTCGACCATTGTAGATCCACAACAATGGTAGTTCTTTTGTTGGAATGGAATATTCCCATATGAAACAACCATCTCACCTTCAAAACCACTTTTGGTAAACATGAAATTTTCAACTTTATGATGATGATTCAAGCATGCACCAATAGTTTTGAGGGTTAGACAAAATAATTTGTCCATTTTGGTATATTTTGTTAGTTTGGCATTGGATGACGTTATGGTTACGTTAGCATAATTCTTCCCCAAACTACCCCTTCACCATTTGCATTTTGGTTTTAGTAGTCAAACTTTATAGGCTTTGTTTTGGGTTATATTGTTGATTTTTTTGATCAATTGTTTTTGATCTAGGCTATTTTTTAGAGAGCTTTGTAATGGTGGAGATGGTTTTTGATTTTGGTGTATGAATTTTTAAAAAATTGTAGATTCTCATAATAATGTTGAGCAATTCTAATTTGGGAATTTCTAGAGCTTTATTTGGGATCATATTGTAACATTTTTTGGTGCAATTTTTTAAAAGTGCATAATTTTTTGTGTACTTCTCATTGGTGTAGTTTGATCTATTCCATTATGTATGAAAATTGTATTTTTAGCTTTGTGGCCTAATTTGGTATCTATAATGTATTGAGATCAAGACCTCTTTGTTGATTGGGCAATCAACAACTATAATCACATTAAGTATAAAGTGCCAAGATCCTAATCTATTAGAGGTGTCTCATGGTTATGTGATTTCGAGAGGGTAATCTTGTGAATTTGCTTTTGCTTTTGTTGGATTCATGATTGAGTAATCTTGGGAGAGCTAATCATCTCTCTCTCTCTCTCTCCCCCCTTTCCATTTGAGTATGCCATGTAATCCTTCCAAATCATGTAGGTCAAATGTGGTTATTGTGGGAAGAAAAATCATAATGAAAATGATTGTTTTTGAAGCATATCAATGAAATGAAGCAACTTCTTTAGGATAATCACATTAGCTAGGTTCTACTCCAACATTTGTAGAGATGTCCAATGTTCATACCTAGACAACTTGTGTGGACACATGATCTAGGGACGAGCAATGTAGAGATTATAGGCAAGAAGATCTCATCTCTATCATCTCTTGCTTCCTCCAATTCTTATGTTGCTTCAAATGTAGCTTCCAATGATTAAGTGCAACAAGACATATGTTGTCTTCCAAATATAAGTAGTTGGGGTGAATACTTGATAGAATTATTAGATTTGTTTTGTGAGTCCCATTTTGTATATTTGGAGGACACTGAGGACATTCATCTAATCTTTGATGTTAGCTTGTATGGAGTTGCATCATCTTCTTTGATTGTAATGAAGGTTCATTTAGACTCTCTTGTTCTCTCTCCATCTATTCGTTTATTACAGTTTGGCATTGGTTTGGAGATCCTTGAGTTGCATTTGAAGAATTCACCTTTGTCTTTGGAGTATGTTCTACATTTGTTTACACAAGATTTTAGATTGTCACTTTCTTTTGTTTGGCCTAGGACTCTTGATTTTATTGTGGCACTTTTCAGAACCAACATGGTGACACACAAGTAATTTCTAGAGACACACATTATGTGCTTCCTTCCCTCATAGTCCTTTTAGGAATAGGAAGATATCTTGCATACATCTTTGGCTTTGTTTCTTTCCAAAGGGAGGAATGTTGTTTAGCAATAATGGACCATCTTTAACATTGTTTGTTGAGCATCTACCATTAGTATAGGAGATCACACATTGAAGGGGGGCTGCATGGTCTCTCTTCTTCTCTATTATGGGGAGGGGGGAGAGGGGCTTTTTCCTCTTATGAGGTTTTATCTTTCTCATAATTTAGACAACATCTTTCATGTGTTTTCTCTCTTTTGTAGAGGGTTTTTTTCCTTCAAGGTTTTCTCCTTTTCTCCATTTGTGAATTCTTTTGTACATGGGTACCTCATCAAGACTTATAGCTGGGACCTATCTTTGCATATTTTCTCATTCTCCTTAAGTTGCACTTGGGGGGGGCGTGTTGGTGTGAATGGGTTATAGTACGTAACTAGTTTCCCTCTTAGGTCCTTTGCACACTTGTCTACTTAAGTTTACTTAGGGCATTCACTTTTTATGTCCCAAGTCATAAGATTAAGACACATCATAATCCTATGTTGTTTTATGTCTCACTCTTGCCTATACATACAAGGGTTTTTCATTGTAATATAATGAATCATGTAATTATATATTATATTTGCATCTTTTGATGGAACAGAATTATTCTATCATTTTGGGTTGCTCTTGTGTTTTCATTGGAGCTCCTTGATCACAGTTGATTGTCTCAATAGCCAAACCTTGCATGGTATTAGGGGATTTTATACCAATTCTTATAGGATTGAATCACAAGGGCTTGTGACTCGGCTAGCAACACTTGCCTTTGGGTGCTTCTGAAGTAGCCAATGACCATGACAAATTTAGATAGGATCCAACATAGCTAGTTTGAGCAGGTTAGCCACAAATGAATGACATCTCAATTGAAATTTCAATAGCACAATCTCCTAAAAAAAAATTAGTCACATTCATATCAAGTAATTAAAAGTAACATGTACACCGTTCGTCCCCACAGTCCACTTATAGACAACAACACATCAATCAACAATTAGTCAAAAATCAAAGCCAACAGTTTGTCAATAGTCAAGAGCCAACTTCCCATTTACTTATGCATCTCATAAGACCTTGCACCTACATGAAACCTTACTATAATCAAAACTGCAACAAAGCATTCTCATTTTCTTAGAGACCAACAACTATCATAGCCAAACAGTGAACAAGAATGTAATGCCCCTTTTTAATTCCTTTAATTTTAGGCCCTAGCACACAGAATATCAACTTGCACAATTGATTATCAATAAAAATTCCTGAATTTTAACTTGTTGATTTAATAGTTACTGTCAAGTTTAAATTTATTTAAATTGCCTTGGATACTCAGAAATCTGCCGAGACTTATATCAGGTATTATTTTTTGTACTATTGTCAATTTTCTTCAAGTCTGCAGCAGTTTAATGCCCTTGGTAAATAATTTCTTAATCTGCCTGACTCAGGGGTTTCTGCCCACAAACTCAGCAAGGAAAATAAAAGGGTTTTCGTCCTTTAATTCTGCTATGAGTGGTTTTGTCTTCAGGTTAAATGAACCGCAGTTCTATGCTCCAAAGGAGTAATAATCAGATAATAAAAGATGTATTTTTCATACAGTGTCTACTTCTCCTTGTTTGGTGTCTTTTTCCTTCAATAGTCATGATTCTTCACATGCCCCTTGATCTTTTGATAAAATTAAACTTTAATTTTATATTTTTTAAGTATTTTATTTTTTATATTTATATTTATTATTATTATTACAATCCGATTTTAAAAAGGGGAGATTACAAAGAAGCATTTATTCATTGCCTAGTTCCATGGCTTTTGCCCCTTGATCTTTTGATAAAATTAAACTTTAATTTTATATTTTATGATTATATTATATTGAATATTTTATTTTTTATATTTATATTTCTTATTAATACATCCCATTTTGAAAAGGGGAGATTACAAAGAAGCATTTATTCATTGCCTAGTTCCATGGCTCATCCAAGAACATCAAAGTGCAAACCCTAAGTTCATCCATCCAATGGTATAGACAGTCTATAGGAGAAGGAATGTGCATTGATAAAGACTTAACCCAATATTCTCTCCGTAACCCCAACGATGTGCAAACATAGCTAAATCCTCACTTTCAGCTTCTTGTCTTGACAAGATTGGCAGTGAAGATGTTGACAAGGAGAATCTAGTTCGATAGAGAATAGGATGACATGGAACAAATATGCCAGAGATCAATATTAACAAAGAACTATGTATTACAGATGCAAGTTTAATAGGGGAACAGGTATGGCAGTCATACAAGTTGATTGAGAGCCAAATATATTAGAGGAACTAGTCAACCCAGAAGCCCTAAAGCATTAAGTATTTTGTGTTTTTTATATTTAAATTGAGTTTTTAAAAGCCTAGCAATAGATATCCCCAGGACAGTTAGTCACCAGGCATTTCCTAGAAATATTGATGTTAGAATATTATATTCTTCTTGTATTAATGGTCAATACTACTGTTGCTACAGTAGTTTGTAGGTGAGGTAGTTAGACATTTTAAATGTCTATAGTGATCTACCTCCTCTATTTAATGTAATCATCTCCTTTGTTAATTCAAGCAATTTTAGCC